>OX336370.1:30297079-30506079 GCA_946902895.1 Fragum fragum | reverse complement strand
CTTTTCAGATACTGAGCCGTCCATGAATGATCAAAATTAGGTTTTTTTTTCAGCTCTTTTAATCTAAAACTCACAATACTTTTAAAATTTGGCACCCTTACCAATGACTAACAGTTTTTATTCCAGCACAGACGCGCACCTGCCAGTAATACTCAAAAGGGGAGTTAGGCAGTATAGATAGATAGACAGAAGTTGCAGACAATTATTTTAAGTGGATGAAATCTTCAATATCTTTTTCTTTTAAGAAAGAAAACATTGTGGATAATTATCCACAATGTTTTCCGAAGCTTTCGTATTATGGGGCATTTAAAAGCGTCATTGTGAGGGAATGGCTTAAGATGATTTTTATCCCCCGCTGTTTCTGCAAAGGGGATATATTCATGGTCTCTGTCCGTCATTCCGTCACTAAACTTGTCCGGAGCATATCTCTAAAAGTATAATTGCTCTCAACTTGAAACTTCATAGGTTGATAGATCTCATTGAGGAGAAGTGCATTGCACAAGAACCACAACTCTTGCTTGCATAATTTTGGTGTTATTGCCCTTTGTTGTTTTAAAGACTAAGAGTTTGCCCTGAGCATATCTCTGAAGGTATAAAAGCTATTATCGAACTCTTTGAGAAGAAATGCAGTGCACAAGAAGCCTAAATGTAACTCGCTTCAGTTTACTATGAAGCTTTAAAGGCGGGGTTTGGCCATTTTCGACATGGCTCTTGTTATACTTGAGAAAACATTGTGGAAAAAGAAAAAAATTGCTTGTGACCAGCTATTTCTCCTTTTCCCACAATATTTTCTACCATATAGGATAGTTTCATTTCAAAATCCATCCAATTTTCAATGTTGTTTGCAACCTCTTTGAATTTGGACCAGTCTTAAAAAAAGGAAAGGGTTAAAACATGTTTAACAAAAAATTTACATCATATTGAATAGTACCTGATATAATTGTTTCTAGATGATCAAAATATCGTAACTTCAGCTTGCTCAAGCTGTAGTTACATCCATCTTTGTGAACAAATTTTTCTTTAGCCTATAAGATACACCACTCAGTGGAGAAGAGAGACTCTTCCCTTTGTGTCCCCCCCCCCATCTTTTGACTCATGTGTACGATTTATATGCATACAATTTTCAAAATCCTACATACCTCCCTGCTAAAACTTCAGAAGCCATATTATATGAGAATTGAAAAAGTGAATACACCCATACTTATTAAAGATGTAAATTTCCTATGCCTGGCTTGTCCCACAGGCGCTTATATCATGCAGACAAGTACATTTTGCAATACTACTTGTCTGGAGACAAATGAATACAAGGGCAAATCTAGGGATGGTACAAATAGACCTTAACCAATTACCAGATGGCAATATTTTAGACTGGTCCAAATTGAAAGGAGTTGCAGACAACGTTCTTAAGTTTGTAGAATTTAAGATATTTGAAATTTTTTGGGTAGAAAACATTGCGTACAATGAAGAAATTGCTTGTTACAGGCAATTTCTTCATTTTCCACAATGTTTTCCAAATCTTTTTTCTTACGGGCACCAAAAAGCATCATTGTGTGGGAATGGGCTAATGATAACTCATAATATATTGGAAAATTATCATATTATTTATATTGAAGGGTAGAAAATATTGTGGCAAATGAAGAAGATGCTCCAGCATTTTCTTCTTCAACAACAATGTTTTCTCAAAATATGTCTTCACTTTCTTGCAAAATGTTTGTTTTAAATATGGACAAGTACAAAATCAGGTCTTACTTGTCGGGAGATTAATGGAGAAAATCCATATTTCCAGATCACTGCATATGAAAGCTATCAAAAATGTGTATGTTGATGTCTGGTCCAAGACTGGTCCAATTTGAAAGAAGTTACAGATGATAACTTCAAATTTATGAAATCTTAAATTTTTCAGACTTATAATATTGGGTTGAAAACATTGTCAGAAATGAAGAAAGTGATTGTCAGAAGCAATTTCTTCATTTTCC
The DNA here is from genome assembly GCA_946902895.1 of Fragum fragum. Classification (NCBI taxonomy): domain Eukaryota; kingdom Metazoa; phylum Mollusca; class Bivalvia; order Cardiida; family Cardiidae; genus Fragum; species Fragum fragum. Next base: position 30,504,103 of record OX336370.1, on the reverse strand, counting down.
ACGATATTTCCATTTCATAAGTATTTTTTCTTGAGGGGGTCAGAAAGCATCATTGTGTGCTATTGGAGTTAAGCAAGAACACTATATGGACATATAGTCAACAGAAATTGTCCTGGATAGAAGGAAAAAATGCAACATAAGGGAAGTTATATACTGGACTGTATGAAAAGTATCAACTGTATTATCTCCCTTTTGTTATTCTAATCTTGGGTAATTAGTCATTACTCAAGGATGGACCTAAATTTAACCCCCTTTAAATACAGGGATCAAGATTTTGATAATATATTGTAAAAAACATAATGAGAAAGGAAGAGATAGCTTGCAAAAAGCAAGTTATTGAATATTCTTTTCTTTCAATGTTTTGATAATGATTAATCTTTGAATAAAAAACAACATTGAATCTATTGGAAAAGTTAAGCCTAGGTAATTCTCAAGTAACCGAGAAAGAAAGTCCTCAAAAATTTGGACTCATCGTTTTATGAGGCGAAAAGAATCTGAGCAAATAACAGGAAGTCCATTAATAAGTGATATAACTGATAGATTGTTCAAAGTGGCATCAAACAGCATTCAAACATTTATCAATTGATTTCAAAATACTATGTAACATGACTAAATTGATTTCCATTGTGAGTTGATGCATTGTTAGAAGAATTTAAGGATAGCTTCAAGGTCAAGGTCACAGCTAAGTGTTCAAATTTAGCTTGTCCAGAGCCCACCTACATTTGTGGATGGATTTCCAAATAATTTGGGACAATTGTTATCCTTCATCAGTAGATATGTTAATTGATACAGATTTTTGGATAGTTCAAAGGCCAAGATCACAGCTCTAACATTCAAACTGAGTTTGTCCAGTTTGTTTGGGGATGGATTTCAGAACAACTTAGCACAAGTTGGCAGAATTGGTCTCCATTATGAGTAGAAGTGCCATTTGAAACAAATTTTTGCATAGCTCCAAGGTCAGTCACAGCTCATGGTCAATTATCAGATTGCTTGCCATGCCCATTGAGATCAATACTGAGTCCACTTCAATTCAATATTAAATAGAGGATAATCATTTGTTTCAGTGTAAGATCGCTTTATATTTCATTGGGTGAACAACAAAACCTATATTTTCACTCTCTCACAAGAGTGAAAATATAGCTTTTGTTGTTCACGTAATGAAATATAAATTGATCTTACTCGAAAAACAAATGATTGTTCTATTTCTTTAATGCAAAAATTAGACAAAATGCGAAAATTTTATGACAAATTTTCTTAAAGCACGTCATTTTGCATGTGACTGCTATGCAACACTTATGATGACGTCACTTATTTAGCTCTGTTGTTATTTAAAGTTCTCATGCTGTCTAAATGAATAATTTGATTGGTTGATTGATTCTTTGATAGACAGTTATAATCCATTAATTATTTAGCTGCTTGACTGGGCAACTTTCTCATTGAAATTGACATCAATTCCTACATCTGAAGTTCTAAACATTGTTGCATATGCTTTGCTTGTTCTAAGATTAATTTGTGCTAAAGTTTCCCATTAATAAATTGTGATGAGAGAAATTTGCTTCATTTGTCCGATATAACTTGGTTAGTCATCTTAACAAGACTTGGTCTAGAATATTGAGTAACTTGTAGATATGGCACTGTTGGGCTGCATGAATGACGCTTACATTGTTTTTATCCATTTCCACATAAGATGGCTTTGTGACGCCCCTAAGAAATATAGTTATTGGAAGTATTGGGAGAAAAGGAGAAATTGCAATTTCTCATTTTCTAACAATGTTTCTTTTTATTTGGCACTTATTTTCTAATTTCAAAGCACATTGAAATGTTGTCTCCAAATTCTTTCAAATTAGACTAGTCTAAAATTACGTCCTGTGGTAATGAGAACAAGTTTTGTGAGTCTGAGACTCGCTAATAAGTCTGAAGATGAGCACTTGATATTCATACCTGTGTAATACTTTGTTTACCTATAAATATGCTATCATTTGAACGTCTATAAAAAAGAAAATGCCATTTGTTTAACCCATTCCCACACAGTGACACTTCTAGACACCTTAAAGAAAAGAAATTGTGAAAACAATTTCTTCATTTTCCACCATGTTTTCTAGACAGAAAGTTGAAAAAATCTAAAATTTCATAATTTTTAAATTGTCGTCTGCAACTCCTTTTTATTTGGACCAGTCTAAAGTTTTGCTGTCTGGTAATGGGTTAAAAAGAAAGCCAATTTTGAACCTACTTCAACACAATCCTGCTTGGGAAAATGAAGAAATTGCTTGTTACAAGCATTTTCTTCATTATGAGCAATGTTTTTACAAAGATTTTTGAAATGTTATCAAGTAAAAGTTGTTGTCTGCAACTTCTATGAATTTTGACCCTTCTTGAATTTTAAATTTCTTCCTCACTTCGGGTAGAAAACATGTTTTCTAAAGCTTTTTTGAGTTGCGGCAGACCAAAGGTGTGAAGCTACTTATTGTCGTCATATGGCTTTACTATCTCATGTATAACTCCCATGGGCCCGGAACCAATCGTCAGTGCAGTGCACAAGAACTACAACTCTTGCTTGCATAGTTTTGGAGTTATTGCCCTTTGTCCTGAGCTTTGAAAGAATAATAGCTATTAACAAACTGAAGAAATGCAGTGCACAAGAAGCCTAAATCTAGCTGGCTTCAGTTTACTATCAAGCTTTTACGGCGGGGGATGGCCATGTCCGACATGGCTCTTGTTGGACACTCTTTTAAAAAGTGGCTTCAATAGCCACAATACATACAAACAATGAGATTGTCATTTTGGGTTAAAAGACCATAATTTTGAAAGGATAGTGTGTATCTTCACATCATTTTCTATTTCTTTTTAAATAAATCTTCAAATGCAATATGAATTTCGTTGCGGTTGTCTTTGATAAAACAAATTATCAAGAATGAAATTAGGCAGTAGTACCTATGATACTTGAAACACGCCATATGTGTTATATTCTGCTGTACATATTAACCCATTCCCACACAGTGACGCTTTAAAATGCCTGTCAATGTTAAACCTTTGGGAAACATCGTGGAAAATGAAGAAATTGCTTGTTACAAGCAATTTCTTCATTATCGGCATTGTTTTCTGAACCACAAAATAAAGATTTTTAAGATTTCATCTACTTGAAATTGTTGTCTGCAACTTCTTTGAATTAGGACCGGTCTAAAATTTTCTTGTGTGGGAATGGGTTAAATAGGTCTGTAGGAAATTATATAGACTATATTCACTTATTTTGTACTAACATCAATGTTGATCCTTATTTCTGGTAAATCCGATTTTTTGTTTGATTTCAGTACAATTGCTAAAGATTATTTTGTGATGAGTATAGGCGTTAACCCTCGAGACAATGGTTATATCCCAGATTAATGACATATCTTAGAAAGGCTGATTTGCCATACGGACCAGATGGATCAAAACGCTCAATTAGGTCATAGTTTTCTCAAGAGGTCTTTACCCTAATTTTTGTATGTCTTTTTCTGTTTGACATTTAAAGGTAAAGAATGATTTTTTTGTAAAATTGTAAAATGAATTCTATTTCTTCTTTTCTCAAAATGTTTCCTGTAGTCATTTTTTTCAGCGCTCACAAATGTGGTGTTGTGTGGTAACAGGTAAATTTTCACCTGCAGACACTTTCAATTCTGACTGGTTAAATTTTAATCGTGCAGTTACAAGGGAGATAGACAAAACTTGTTAGTGGAAGTCAAAGAGAATTTGTAATTTTGCATGGTTTATTGTGTCTTTTATCAACACTCCTTTAGTTGTTGATTAGTTTTCCTTAAGTTGTTAATTAATTAGCAAAGTTTCTCACAGACAGGATGTACGTTGTTGCACTGCCAAGAAGGTAGGAACACTAGCTTTCCTCTCTTAAGAAACAGCAGATAGCAGTTGTCATTAAAACCCCCCATACCAATTAAATCATTCATTTTGATGGGACATACAATGTCGACAATAATTGTCAAACATTTTCATTCTTGGCTACTAATTGTCATAACTTTAATCAAAATGTTTAATTTACCCACAAAGGATAATCTTTGTGGACGAGCAAAATGTCATAAATACAACTTTTATAAAGCTGTTGTTACAACATTTTGCTTGGCCATTGACAAGTTGCATTTGATAATTCCACTGGCTGAAGACCACTAGGGCTATTGCTAGTGATTTTTAGCAAGCAAAGCATCAGCTTTGTTAGCCTAAGTAAACAGACAAAATTTTGAGGTCTTCTCAGAGTTCAACCAGTGCAAACTGCCACTGGAGGCTTAATCACTAAATTTATTGAATGCATACATTGTAAAAAGTACATGTAGTTCTTATGTATTTAAGAATAATAGCAATCTTTGCCTGCAAGTTCATCTCCTAGGTAGTTTTATTTCAGCTGAGCAAATGTGTTCAAAATGACTTGGATCAAGGTCTTCAAAGAAGATGTAGACAACAATTTCAAATTGTTGAAAATTCTGAAATATGTATCTCTTAGGGTAGAAAACAATGTGTAACAAGCATTTTTTCATTTTCCACATTGTTTTCCAGAACTTTTTTCTTAGGGGGTGTAAATGTGGGAATGGGTTAACTCTTTGGTAACTTAAACCTTGTTTATTGATCATGTTAACCTTTGACAAAGAGAATAACTTTACAAAACCTTGCTTTGCAAGCTAACAGTACCTTCAGTACCTTGATTTGTCAGTTTTGAAATCAAGAATGTATTTGTCGTAAGTGCATTCCTCCATGCATCTGTAACCTTTTCTTATAAATTTTCTTCTCAGAGTGTATTGGATTAATTTCAATCAAAATTAGTAGGTATGATCTTTGAAGAATTTTTTCTCAATCAGGAGTGTGGAAATACAGAATTTTTCCACTTGTCCCCAGACAAGTAAGATGGGATTTTCTTCTTGTCCAGAATCAGAAAAAACTTGTCTGCCTTAAAGCGAAAAGATAGATTTTGAGAAAACATTGTTGTTAGGAAAAATATGTTGGACCTAGTATTTTCTTCTAAACAACAATATTTTCTACCCTTCAGTATAGACATTAGAACAAAAAAAACTTTGAGATCTATTAATCTTTTTGTACCATTCAAAGATTTGCCCTGGTATTTACTTGTCCCGGGACAAATAACCTTGAAAAATCCGCAAGTAGAAAGATCTTGTCTGACAAGTCAGGTATGGGAATTTCACACCCTGATCAAATGATGAACATTTTCTTATGAGAAAGTTTGATTTCCATATAGTATAATAAATTGTATAAAAAAGCTTCTCAGAAACTTGCAGATGGATTTGACCAAATAGTTTCATGGATTTTTTTGTGTAGCCCTTTGCTAGATTTTTAGCTCGGCTGTTTTCGGAGAAAACCCGAGGTATTACTATAGCCTTGGTGTCGGCGTCGTTGTTGTCTGCATTGTTGTTTTCATTGACGTGCGAAAACTTTGAAACTTCGAAACTTGGCATGCTTGTTCACTATCAAAAGAGTAACCTATACTGTCAAGGGGGATAACTCTAGATGCATTTTGTCCACTATCCATCACCCAACTGCCTAGAGTAGGCACCCCTTGGCTGTGCTTGAGATAAGACATCAATTATAGGATTAACATTCATGGCTGAGACCATGGCAATGACACAGTGGTAGGGCTCAAGGGGTCTCAGGTTTGATCCCTTGTCAAGGCAAATATCCTTTCCAACATTAGTCTCCCACCAATGGGTAGATAATTGTAAACCTAAGTGGGATGAGAAGCTGGAGGCTCGGAAAGGATTTAATTGTAGTACTGGTGTGAGAAATACCAGGAATCTATGGTAAGGAATGGTGCTGCAACCGTCGGGATATAACTGAAATATTGTAAAAAGTGGCATTGATACCCATTCAATCAATGCAAACTTTTTTGGAGGGTCGGGACTGGTTCCTTTTGGAAAAGAACTCGCAAGGGAGGTAGATACTGCTGGAACAGAATGTAACTTTTGTGCGGGATTGTCTCTCTTCAAATTTTAAAGACCACCTTAACAGTAAACATTTACTTTCTCAATTTTCCTTTATTTATGTAAAACATGCAGAAAAGATGATGTTAAAAACACCTTAAGTTCTACAAAACCATATTCATGTGTATCATTTACCAGAAAACAAAATTGTAGATCCATTCAAATTAAAAGATGGCCACGGAAAATAGATGGCTCAGCGTGAAACAGTTGTAACTGCCTATAAAATTATAGTCAGTTACAACTGTTTCACGCTAAGCCATCGAAAAATTTAATTTAATATCCTTTTTCAGACATTTGTCTATCACCAATTGGTGGATAATTGTAAACCTAAGTGGGATGAGCAGCTGGAGGCTTAGAAAGAATGTAGTGATAGTACTGGTGTGAGAAGTACCAGGAATCTATAGTTAGGTACTCCAGCAGCCGTGACATGACTGAAATTCTGTTAAGTGCCTCTGTGGCATTAAACCCCATTCAATCAATCAAACAAAATTAAAAGAGCCTTTAGAGGGAATTTTTAAGTCATGATTTGAAAAAAATAACCTTCGGATAGAGTAGAAAACTAACAAGCACTTTCTTTCCCAAAATGTTTTCTTGGATGCATGTGCATCCTTGTGTGATCCTTTATCAGATTCCTTCATAGATAACATTGATTAGATGAAATTCCCGGCTTTTAAGGGTAGGGTAATTTTCAACTTTGAAAATCTTTTTTCTGGGCAACAAGTTTCTGGATTATTACCAAATTTCACAGAAATCATCCTTTAGTGACCCTTTATCAGACTGCTTTAAAAGAAATCGATCGGTTGAATAATAAGGGGCAGTCATCTTACTTCCATAATATATGGAAAAGTGAATCTTGGAAAGTTGTCTCCTCAAAATGTATCAAATAGATATCAGTTTGATTTTACATGGTTTTTCATATTACATGTTTTAGCTCACCTGATCAAAATATGCTCAAGGGGAGCTTGATCACCCAGTCTGTCGTCCGTCAGCCATAGGTGCTGTCAGTTGCCTATTGTCAGCTATTTCTTTAAACAACTTCTTGTTTTTGATTGTGAAATTTTTATTTTTGAAAAAATGTGGGCACGTTAGGGCCGTCCTTATCAGACTTATAGAAATCATGAAATAATTCTGTAAAAATCTTGTTCTCTTTAACCATTTGGCCAATTAGAACCAAATTTGTCAAAAATGTCCCTTGAATTACCCTTTTATTAATGAAATTTTCATTTCTAGCTCCACTACCTATTGTCATGGCATTGTGTCCATTGTGGGTACTTGCCTCTGTCCATAAACTTTTACTTTGAAAATCTTCTCTTCAGAAAGTACTGAACAGAATTCAACCAAATTTCACAGAAACGATCCTTTGGTGACCCTTTATTGATTGGATGTAAAACATGGCTTTAATGGGCCGGGCTAATTTCCATATATGGTGAAATCTTCAAAAATCTTCTTCTCAGAAACCAATGGATGGATATCAACCAAATTTTACAGGAATGTTCATTGGGCGACCCTTTATCAGATTCCTTCAAAGAATTTGATCAGATGAAAATCATGGCTTTAATGAGCGGGGCTAATTTCCATACATGGTGAAAGCTTCAGAAATCTTCTCAAAAACCAATGGATGGATATCAACCAAATTTTACAGGAATGATCATTTGGTGACCCTTTATCAGATTCCTTCAAAGAATTTTGATTGGATGAAAAAATCTTTTTCTAAGAAATTAATGGGTGAATTTCAACCAAATTTCTCTGAATTGATCCTTGGGTGACTCTTTATCATATTTTTCAAATAATTTTGATAGGACAGAAAACATGCCTTAAATGGGTGGGGCTAATTTCCATATATAGTGAAAGCTTTAAAAGTCTTCTTCCCAGAAAGCATTAGATGAATTTCAACCAAATTTCAATAGAATGATCCTTGTTTCCGTATATATGGTAATAGCAAAGTTTTGAAAATCTACATTGCAAACTGCAGGATGGTTTTTAACCAAACTTCTCAGGAATGATAAGTAAATTCAGGCAGGTGGAGCAAATCAGGCGCTCAAGCGCCTCTAGTTGAAAAAATGTCGACATGGCAGGGCAAAGATTATTAGACTTACAGAAATCATGGAATTTTTCTTTAAAAATCATTTGTGTGGCAGGTAAGGCTTAGTTCAAATCATTCTCAGATGCAAATTTTGGGCCATTTGGCCCACTTTTTTTTTTAGCTCGATTGGCTGAAAGCCAGAGAGCTATTGTCATGGCATGGTGTCTGTTGTGCATGTGTCCGTCCAGTTGTATGTCCGTCCGTCCATAGGCAATTATATTAGCAATTTTCATGGGATTTATTCCTCATACAGCTCCAACAGAAATGAACTGAAACTTGCAAGAATGAATCTCTATGATGTTTAGTTGAACATGCCACAAATTCATTTGATCCATCAAGTCATTGAATAATTATCTACCCTTCACTTTGCAAAAGAGCCTAAATTTATAGTATTTTTGTCCTCCCAAGTCCTTCTGCATTTTCCATTGGTATGAAATGCAACTTTCTGCAGTGAATCTTCATTATGTCTAGTTGTGCAAGCCACAAAAATTATTTTTATCTATGTAGTCAGTATGGAATTATCTGCCCTTGACTTACAAAAACGGCCCAAAATTTAAGTGTTTTTTGTGTGCCCAAATCCTCTTACATTTTCAATTGGAATAAACTGAAATTTGCCACAATGAATCTCTATTCATATAATATGTGCATGAGACAAAAAAACATTTCATTCCCTTTAGTTGTTTAATCCGCAGTCACACTAGACCAAGTTTCTTCTACGTCAATGTAATACGCAGTCTGACGCAGTACCATATTTACTTGATTGATTGATTGAATGGGGTTTAATGCCGCTTTTAACAGTATTTAAGTCATGTGGCGGCAGCTGGAGCACCTAACAATGGATTCCTGGTATTGCTCACACCAGCACTACCACTTCATCCTGTCTCCCTACGTTTGTCAAGTTTTAAGAACACAGTGCAGTCATTTTGATCCTTGAGTGTTACGGGGTCATTAGGTATAACAAGCCCTTGGCTAAGTAAGTTAGTTAAACTATTCAGTCTGTTTTTCACTGAGCAGGCCCCTTTGAGCAAAACAGGGTATGTATCAATTATCAGACATTTATGATGTCATAAAAAATTCGAATTTCCAAACATTAAAAAGTTTTGTCATTTGGGCAGGTTTTCATGCAAAACAGATCATATGATGTATGTACTTTAGAAATATTGATGTTCTTAGACCATTTGGAGAACAGTTTTTCAAAGTTACATTAAAATTTTATACCATAAACCCTTTACTCTTTTTCAAGAATTAAAGCCTATCCAAATTCAAAGGGCTAGCAGACATATAATGATGTAAGTACTACCGGGTATTCAGAAAATAACCATCCATTCCTGTATGATAGAAAATATTGTGGAAAAGAGCAAATTGTTATCACAAGCAATTTTGTCGTTTTTCCACAACATGGTCGCAAGTAGAATATTCCAGGGACATAAAAATCAGGACTTGTACAGTAACATACAACAATCTTTAAGACTGTTCAAACACCAAGGAAGTTCCGGACAATTTCATAACTTGTGTTTATATAAAAGAATTAGTGTTAAATTCATCCTTTCCTAGCCTCCAGCTGCTATCCCACTTAGGTTTACGATTATCCACCAATTGGTGAGAGACAAATGTCGGAAAGGAATCGAACCCATGACATCCCATGATTGAAGATTAGGAGTCAGATGTGCTACCGACTGCGCTCTGACGGCGGCTCAATTGCCCTCAATAAAAAGCTTCAAAAAATTTGTGAAAAAAGAATAAATAAGTTGTTAAATCAATCGCTCAATGTTTTTTATCTTAAACAAAATAAAAAAAAAAACATCAACTAAAGTTGTCGTCTGTAACGTCTTTCAATTCGGACCAGTCTATATTTTTGTTTTCTGGTAATGGATTAATGGTATATAATACCAATACTATTTGTTTGTCTAATGTACTGGAAACAGGTCAATATACATGAATATTGCTTTTTATCACCAATTTTTGGTAGATTCTGTATTAGATGAGTAGCCACAATATGTCACAAATTAGCAACAAATAATCCAATATCCCCTCACAAACAAACTACACCCATCAGCGTAAAAAGATTGTATTTATCCCATGGGGAAAGTGACGGTTACATTACTTTAATATGTGTTGACAGATTGATTTTTCTCCTATGTTAAATGGCCTAATCATGATAATGAAAGAAGTCATTGTACATGGTTTACGAGGGTTGTCAGTTGAGGTTTCATTGGAACATGTAAATATATCTTATAGCATGTCTGTTGCTGTATTACTTGTGGTTGGATATAAGTACAAAAACGTCATGGAATTATTGATGATATTTTAATAGGGTAATGAATTAATGATTTGATTCAGTTGGTTTTTGTAAATATTTGGTAACTAGTTGTTAACTGATGGGAAAAAATTTATGGAAATCTCACTCTTTTACCAGTATGGATAAATTTCAGACAAATATTTTTTTGCTTTGGATATTTTATCAATTCCTGTGGCTAAGATGTTAACCTTTCAATAGCTTTTGTACAATATACTTTTCTAGAGTGAGGGAAAAAAAGAACACAAAAATCAGTAGTTTGAATGAAAATAAAGCCTGAAATTTTTTAATTATTCTATCATTGTACCTCTAATTAACCCATTCCCACACAATGAGGCTTCTTGACACCCCAAGAAAAAAAGCGCAAGAAAACACTGTGGCAAATAATGAAATTGCTTGTTACAAGCAATTTCTTTATTGTCCACAATGTTTTTCTACCCCAAAAGAAAAAAAACCCCAAAATTTCATCATCTTAAATTTGTTGTTTACAGCATCTTTGAAGTTTGATCAATCTAAAATATTGTTGTCTGGTAATGGGTTAACTATAGCCTTGGTGAATGGTCTACAACTGTATGTTGGTCAATTTTTAGACATTTGTTTTAATTTTACAAATAGTTTCCCCCCTCCTCACATTGATTGATCAGGGGCATATAGTTTTTGTACTGTTTGATTCAATGTTTGTTCATGAGGATTTTTATTAGTTGGTTGGTCAAAAAACTTTTGCATTGGCCAAAATGATGATTTGTAGGTGTTTCATATTTCTCATAATATAAATCTTGTAGAAAAGCTCTCTTGGCTCACAGTTAAATTTCATGTGTTTCATACTTGTCTTACATATTGTAAATTCACCAAAAGTTCATATAAAAAAATAAATCATTTTTCACTCTTCATAATAATGGACAAGAGTCCCGCAGAAAAATCTACATTACCCATGCCCACTCAGTGACACCTTTAGACAAACTCAAAGAAAACAGCTTTGGAAAATATTGTGGAAAAATGAAGAAATTGCTTGTTATAAGCAATTTTCCATTTTCCACAGTGTTTTCTTTCCAGAATGTTGAAAAAATCCAAAATTTCATTAACTTTAAATTGTGGCCTGCAACTTCTTTCGATTTCTGCCGGTCTAAAATTTTGTCATCTGGTAATGGGTTAATGTAAAATTTTGGAAAATTGCATTGTCTGCTGCAAAGCCTATGTGCTAAATATAGGAGACCAGTTTGACTTATTCTGTTTAAACCATCTTTGAATCAGAATAGTAAACATGCATATATGTATAGGTCTTACGTTGCCTTACTTGAGCATTACAAAAACGTCAGTAGTTTGGCAAAGTGATTTCTGCCCTTTGAAGTAATCTAGACCAAGAATCTTTTTCTCTGACTGTTGACGCCGCCGTCATAGCCCAGTTGATAGCACGTCAGACTCCTTATCTTCAATCATGGGATGTCATGGGTTCGATCCCCAGCGGTGGCACATATTCTTTCCAACATTTGTCTCTCACCTATGGGTGGATAATTGTAAACCTAAGTGGAATATAGCAGCTGGAGGCTAGGAAAGGATGTAGTGGTAGTACTAGTGTGAGAAATACCAGGAATCTATTGTTAGGTGCTTCAGCGGCCACGATATGACTGAAATACTGTTAAAAGCGGCGTTAAACCCCATTCAATCAATCTCTGACTGTTGACATTGACATAGTGAAGAAAACCTTGTTGAGAAATGTACGAGATCAATTAGGCAAACAAAACCTGGACCTGCATCTTATTTCAACTATCACTGTTACGATGTTCAGGCGCTCAATGACGAAAGTCAAGTGTTAACAGACGGAGAATGACAGTCATTTATTCATCTAGTACTAATAATTTGTTTTCAAATGCAGTATACTTTTAAGGACGACAATATTTTCATATTAGAGCTAAAAAATCACAGGACATCTGCATATGGTCAACTGTTTTTAAGAAGTATCCAATTAACAAATGAGCATTAGTTTAGACATGAACATGTTAATGTCTTTCCCTTGTAGACAGACTGAAGAATGCTGGATGATGTCACTTCTTTGTCTTTGAAGACTGTCTGAAGTAAAATGCGTGTTAACTTATGTTTATCACATGATTTGAACTGTCAATTGCAAGAGGCTTGGCTAAAATCAAGTCTTACAGTATATGTATGGCTATCAGTTTCCCCCTAAGACCTGTCAATCAAAACAATTGTTAACTCATCGAGACCCTGTAAAATGGAATTATAACAGAATCTGTTGAGAAATCACAATCAATCAAAACAATTGTTAACTCATGGAGACCCTGTAAAATGGAATTATAACGGAATCTGTTGAGAAATCACAATCGTTCAAAACCGTTGATTCAAGTCTCAAGTATTCAATTTCTGCATACTGACATTTTTACCTCTTCAACAAAGCAGATCTTTTTATATTGTGTTTCCCCCGAAATTTTGGAAAATTATGCTGTTCAAAAATGCGCTGTCAAACGAAATTTTAGGAAAGCTGTTTTTCCCTTCACAGAAAATTTGAAATTTAGGAGTTTTTTAAAAGATAATTTTTTTGCTAGGGAAGGGTATACGAACAATTAGGGTCTAATATTTTAGGAAATTTACTGTACTTGTAGAAATGCATTTCTCTTCGGTCACTGTTGTAGGCAAGGATGTGTAATGTTTCTCATACATATTACTTTTAGGAGGGCATTTATGTTGGTTGACGGTTGTAGATGTTTCATATTTACTTAACATATTACTTGTAGTAGTAAGGCATTTCTCTTGGTTCACTTTACAATGTTAAAAGACAAGATCAAGGTCATTTTTCTAGGTCAAACATATTCAAAATAGAAATTTTGATATAAGCTGTAATTTTTTAAATGGAAAGTTATAGATGCACAATACTTGGTGGAAGACCCCTCTGTTAGTAGTACATTTTATCAAATTCAAGGTCATCAAGTCAAGGTCATTTTTTCAAGTCATACGTACCAAAATGATAAATTACATGTGGCCATAACTTTTGCAGAGATTGTAAAACAGTTGTCATATTACACAAGCACAATTCTTTCATTGGATTCAACTTGAAGGTAGTCTATCAAGGTTGTGGCGATTGCTTGGTCAAATGACATGAAAGTAAAAAAACTTTGACACTGACCATATCTTTTGAATGGTAATTGATATGTTTTATTTTCCATATGCTTATTCCTTGTTGAAAGGCTTCATGTTGCTTTTAAGTTGAAGCTGACTATGTCAGCTTCATTGTCTCTTTTTCAAGGTCAAATTTATCCAGTATTAAGGGGGAAGGAGGCTTAAAATGCAGTTTCCTTTATACCTCTTTGAATGTCACAATTTTGGCGGAGTCGTTCCTCAAACTTGCTGAAATTATTTGTAATATAATGAGGAAGAACTCCTATGCTTTTGAATATAGTGACATTCTGCCCAATATAAAGTGAATACAGAAAAGCGTCATGATGACTTTATCAAAGTTAGTCTTCTTGATCATTTTTGCTTTATTTTTTTCACTTGATGAAAATATTTGTTTGGTTATTAGAATGACCCCTTAATCTAAATATGGTTATTTAAGTTAATTAATTTGCATGAGAATTTGAGAGCACATGAGTGGTTTACAACTGTCTTGGACCTCTTGTTGATCTCTGCAGTGGCTGGGCATTAATGTGTAACAAAACATTTTGAAATTGGACCATAAAACTTGTACAATAAATGTTAATGATCTAGAAGGGTGCCTTGCTTAGAATGCTTAGGAAACATCATCATGGGCCAAAGTACCATGTTACAAATAACCATTTGTGTGCTCTTACCAGAACGTCACTTAATCCAGGGTCATGAATTTTTACACGAGTTTTGCCTATGATGGAAGGGGTAGCCTCATCATTTTTGGGGGTAATTATGTTATAATATGAAGGTCACAGATGAACTATGCTGTAAAGCCATTTCCTAGCTTATACTTGCAATTTGATAATGTTTTGTTCTGTTTATCTTTGATGTGATGTTAGAGCGAATTCTATCACTAATCCCATTATGTACTCTAGTACTGTGATGTATTTGGGAAAAGAAGTGTCACTTGTCCCCTCCCATGGGAATGGCAATACATTAGACCTCTTTTTAACCGTATTGATGTACATATGGAATGGTCAGAGAAAATAAACTAACTTGACTAAAATGACCTTGCCAAAACAAAGATGTTGCTATACTACTCAGAGCTTGATTCATAAATCTTTCAATCATAAAATACTAGAGTTGTGTTCTTAAGCATCTGAAAGCTCATAAATAAAGCATATAGACGGATTTACTCACAAATGTGGCAATTACCTATATTGATGTAGGAACTTACTACAGTTTTGTAGTATCCCCTATTATTTGCTAATTTAATGAAAGAGAAATTGATTTTTCATTGAAACAAGTAATTGTGGTCTCTGAAATGTAGTATATCAGGTTGAATTGTATTTGTTTCTCAGATTCCATGTTCATTATTACCTTTTTATAGATGGTGTGAAGTATTATCAAGTTTCTTTGCAAGGTGTGAAGCATTATCAGGTTTCTATGCAAGGTGTGTGAAGCTCAACAAGTATGTTTTACCCCGTAAACATGATGTCGGTGCCGTTTTGAATACACAAGCAGTCAAATGATAGAAATTGAACAGTGACTCATCCTCCTCTTAAACAGTGAGGTTATTTTCTTTTTGTGCTTTTGCATTTATGATATTGCTTAAGCTTAACTAATAAACAAAAAGTTGTGGCTTGTAAATGACAATTTATCTATATGGATAACAGTGTGTATCAATACCGTGATTCCCCGGTTATGGGGAGAGGATATTGTCAAGACAGCGAGGACAAAAACTCGCCCCATACATCACTGCCTAGTGTGGAGCTACAATTGGAGGGGTGTGATATGGACCTTCTCTCATCAGAGGACGAAGACATGTAGGTGTAGTCTTTGGTAGTTAATTCATGTCATGCTGAACCCATACTGAACCCAGAATATTCTGGTTTTGCCAGGAAGTATAGACAAAGATCAATCTGCACAAAAGTGCAGTCTGATCTTAGCCTACACCTCCTGTCTGTCCTTTTAAAACCAGAGTTGCTTATGAAATTAATTTTCAAAAGAAAGCGAACAAATACTACCAGTGGTTTCAGCCCTTTGATTTAATGCAAATCTGAATTTGATTTTATTCAGCATGACAAGGGTTAACTAATTCATACCTCCATGAACAAAATTTTGAGTACGCAGCCATTTTGTTTGCTTCCGCAAAAAATAGTTCCATACAAAAAACTATCAAAATTTGTACAGCTTTTGGTTTTTTCGCTCGATGCTATTAAATTATAAGAAATGAAGAGAATGAAGAGAAAATCTAATCACACAATGTATGAATCCGCTTCGCGTATTCATACAGTGTGATTAGTTTTTTCGGTTCATACCTCCATGAAAACAAAAAATATTCTCTTCATCTCTTAATGGATTTCCAATTAAAATGGCAAAGTTGTTCCCCTTGATTGAAGGGTACTAAAGTAATACATGATTGTGTAAAGTTGTGTTGTGAGTTCAAGTTCACAACTGAAGCTCGTAAGACAATCTGTTATACAGAGGTGTCCATGTCCGACACATATTTCTTGTGTGTGGATAGAACTTGCATACTATTCCTAAGGTACATTGTGTACATGTATATTGAACTTGGGTTAGCAATTTAAGCTTGTCCTCCAATCACTATTATAATCTACTTGATTGTGCTGACCTTCACATTCTCGTATAAACATTATAAGATAGGTCATAACTGTATCAAATAGCCTTAACCCTTGTCATACTTAACCCAGAACATTCCTGTTTTAGTAGGAGGAATAGGCAAAGATCAGATGTCACATAATTATGTGACATCTGATCTTAGTCTACATCTCCTGTTTGACATTTGAAGCTGCTCTCAGTCCTTTGATTTCGGATAAGGATTTTTTTAGCTTGACCAGGGTTAGATAGTAAAACCTGTAAAATAGTCATTTCCAGCCATAAATTTCTTCAACTCATTCCCACACAATGACGCTCCTCAAGAAAAACAATTGAGAAAATATTGTGTAAAATAAGGAAATTTCTTGTTACAATCAATTTCTTTATTTTTCACAATGTTTTATACCCAGAAAGTTGAAAAATTTAAAATTTCATAAAAGTTGAATTGTCATCTGCAACTATCTGCATTCTATGAGTAATCAGTTCAGGACAGTGTTCTGTTGGTCTTTTCCTACAATTAATAGACTTTTTGATTTTTTAATTTAACAGAAATATTTGTACAGGTTTAATTCTCGCATTAAATCGGCTTTTGTTTTGTCACCAGTGAAAGGATTAAGTAACAATATAAAATAGGTAATTTATGAGTTGATTGCATGTTAACTTGCAAAGGTAATTAATTATGGATGGAAAAACTCTTTTCAAGCTGTGAGATCAGAAAAAATAGGATTTGCTCATAAATTGTGAATCTTAGACCTCAAAGGGAATGTTTCTCCCCTGAGTTTAGTATTCAACTGTCATTTCCCTGCATGTTGATCCTCTGTGAATTACTCTTAAACCGTACCCACACAATGACATTTTTTGACGCCACCTCAAGAAAAATAGTTTGGAAAACGTGACAAATCAAGAAACAACTTGCAACAACCAATTTCTTTATTTTCCACAGTGCTTTCTTAACATAAATAGTCTCCCACAAATGGGTGGATAATTGTAATTCTAATTGGGATGAGCAGCTGGAGTCTAGGAAAGGATGTAGTGGTCCTAATGACGTTAGAAATACCAGGAATTATGGTTAAGTGCTCCATCAGCCGTGACATGACTGGAATACTGTTAAAAATGGCATTAAACCCCATTCAAACAAACAATCATATAAACTTCGAAAATCTTTTTCTCAGAACCTTGAGGATGGATTTTAACCCAATTTCACAGGAATGATCTTTTTTGGACCTTTAATCAGATTCTTGTGAGAAATTTTGATATTGCGGCTTTTGTTTGTTTGGCTAATGTCCATAATATGGTACATAGTGAAAATGTTGAAACTTCACATCCAAACATGAAGGATTGGTTCCAACAAACTGTCACAAAATCCTAGGATGACCCGTAATCATGTTCCATCAAGATAAATTGTCCCCATGAAAATCCTCTTTGGGTTGCGGCAGACTGAAGGTGTGAAGCTACTAATTATTGTTGCACAATTTTACTATCTCATCTATTCATCCAATGGCCCACGACGAATGGCTACCCTGACATTCCCGTTTCTTAAATAGGCTCATTCTGTGTTACCAGGCCAAATTATAACTTTTTGGACACTCTTTTAAAAAGTGACTTCATTTTGATAGGTTTCAATACAAAATTATTGTAAATTCTTCCAAACTTTTGATTTTAAAATTGACCTATATTCTAAAATAAATAGCCGCAATACGTACTAACAATCAGTATTAGTAATCAACAGTCAGTTTTTATTAAAAGACCACAAATTCGAAAGGACAGTGTGAATCTTCACATCATTTTGTATTTTGTATTTTGTATATGGATCAATCTCATTTGATCAGTCTAGGGACAACAGCCATAATATGTTTATGTTTAGCAATGAAAACCAGACAGCCTGTCTGTTGTCGCAGCTCTCAGGCCCTTCAGGGCTTTGATTAATTTTTGTAGATAAATTCCTCATGTAATGAGAAATGATCCTTAATGACTATGACTGATTCAAAATACTTGAAGAAATTAAAATAAATTACAAATAATGCCTTTGGGCCAAATTTAGGTAAGAGATCATAATTATAATGATTCAAGGGAGGTAATTGATACTGCAGGACTGAATAGTTACATTTGTTGCAGAAGAAAGTTGACTCCCTTTAATAAAATTGCAAAAGAAGTAATATATTCTGACATTAGTCACCTCCTAATGACGCTTTTGATTCCCTCAAGGAAAACATTGTTGAGAATGTAGAAATTGCTTGTAACAAGTAATTTCTTCATTATCCATGATGTTTTCTACCTCTAAAAACAAAGAAATTTAAAATTTCATCTACTCAAATTTATCATCAACTACATCTTTAATTGTGGACCAATCTTATATATTTTAGTCTAGCAATAGGTTAATTACACTTCGAAATTCAATCTTCAATTGCTGGTCAAAATATTTTGTTTATTGGAAATCGGTTAAAGGCAGTAAGTGTATAATTTGTGTTTAGGAACTTACGACCTTTAACCTTTTCCGACTTTTCATAATTTGAGACCTGTCCAATTTCACAGAACTTTAAAGAGAATTTAATTTAGAAAATAATCACTCAGTGGGTAGAAAATATTATAGAAAAAGAAGAAATGGCTTGTAACAAGCAATTTCATCTTTTTCTACAATATTTTCTCAATATCACAGGGCCATGAAAATGCAGAGATTGAACAGGAAAGAGTTAAGCACCAAAACTTGTTTTCATCAGTTCATCTGTTTGTGTGGTAGATTAACAAGAGAGCCAAAATGTCCATGAACAGCTTATCTGAGTTAAGTTCATTTATTCTGGCAAGTAGACAGGATTATTTCAGACTTGGACTTACTTGGATCAAGGGGGAAATTTATGAAATATTTTTTGATTGCTTGTCTTTATGGGGCTTTATGTCCCACTAAACAACTTAGGGCAAATAGAGAAGGGGCCTCTGTTCAAGTCCTTTCTGAAGGTGACTGGGATCTACTGTAATTCATACTGTGATTGACACTAGACCAAATCCGTCAAATGTTATGTTTAACCCATTCCCGTACAAACCCTCCTTTTACGCCCGCGCCCCCCCCCCCCCCCCTCAAGAAAATAGTGTTCGAAAACACTGTGGAAATGTAGATTCAAGCAATTTCTTCATTATCCAAAATGTTTTCTATCCCAAAAGACAAAAAAAAGAAAATAAAATTAGAATTCCATCAACTTTAAATAGTAACACAGATTACAACACAACAAACTGGTCCTCAAAATTCAAAGAAGTTGCGGAAGAAAATGTATAACTTTATGAAAATTGAAAAGTCTCCTTTTTGGGGAAGCAAATGTTGTGAAAAAGGAAGAAATTGTTTTAAACAAGCATTTTGTTCATTAATAACAATTTTTCCAAAAACTTTTTTTCCTTGGGGCATCAAAAAGCATGATTGTATGGGAATGGGTTAAGAATTTTTGGTCAAATAAGTCTAGAGCTAGATTATGGAGATGGTTCTCAGAAGAAGATCCTTTCTATTCACATTCTGGCGATAACAAGTTTGGTCAAAATTGGACCAATGGTTTGGGAGGAAATGATTTTTGAAAAATAATTTGGTGATTTTATCAAGTTGACTCACTAAACACCAAAAAAATATTCCTTCAGCGTGTCAAAATGAGGAATGGTGTGATAAAAGATATAAGTTTTGGCATTTCTAAAACTGGATTTTTCTTCTAGCAGGTGAAAGCTTGATTGAGATAATTGCAATAATTTGGAACGGTACTGGTACAATGAATAGATAAAATTGGCATTGTCGTTTTTGATAAGGACTTAATGTGCATTTGCCATTTGGATTTTAAAGGTTAAACAGAGAAAATCATCAACTATTCATGCTGTTAAATTAGTTAAAAATACCTAATTTCAACAGTAATTGTAATTGAATTTCTCTCGCATATTCACTTTGTTTGGATGCACCGACTGTTCTATCCCTCCTGACTGTAAAATCACTACTCTTAAACATGATCAGTGATTCTTGTCTGTGAAATTGCAGCAAGATATTTCTTCATTTTCCACAATGTAAACTACGCAGAAAGTTGAAAATTTGAAATTTCATAACCTTTAATTTTGTGATTGGTAATTGTCTGCTGTCTGTCCGACTGTCGGTCCACAATTTCTCTAAAAAGCTTCTCCTCGAATACCAGGATGCTGATTAAACAGAAATTTTGAAGGAGTATTTACTTGGTTAACCCTTTCCTGTTTTTTGAAATTTTACACTGGTCTAAATTGAAAAGGGATGCAGATGACAATGAAAATTGGATTCAATTCCAAATAAAACAATCGTATGTGGTAGAAAACAATGTGGGAAAAGGAGAAATTGCTTATTATAAGCAATTTCTCCTTTTTCCACAATGTTTTCTCAAGTATAAAATCACAGTGACGTAAAATCCCGGGTTCATCCAGGCAAGGGTTAAGTTCTACAAAAGTTGTCAAAACAATTTAATTAGATAAAAAACTGTGGTTGCCATGGCATTAGAAAATTTTAGTAAATCAGAATGTATTTTTTAGAAACTAAAAAGTCACAGACATATATATTTCATATATAACATAACAACAGGGTTCTCTACCAAGTTCTTGAAAATTCTACCCCTGTGGTCTTAATTTAGGAGAAACACTGAAAAAGAGCAAGTTCAAGTCTTCTCCTCCTAAACTTTATGGCCCAGGGCAATCATATATGGTATGTAATACGACTATGGTTTGGTAGTATCCCATTAAAAATTATGCCTGGGGGGGGGGGTCAAAAATGGCCTTGACCCAGGGATCCAAAATTCCGAATTATACTCAATATGAGCTAGTTCAAAAGTCATCTTCTCCTAAAATATAAGGCTTGAAGCATTCATATTTGGTAAGTAGCATTACTAGATTATTTTGCAGTATGTTGCTAGAAATAACCCTAGGGTTGAAAACGTCCCTGCTCAAGAGGTCAAAATTTGGGAAAATCACTCAATTTGCAAGTTAAAAAAAATATTATTCTTATAACTATAGCGCCTAGAGCATTTATAGTTGGAATGAAGTCTTACCTTATAGTTATTCTTCATGTTTGTTGAAGTTAGGCCCTTTGAGACAAAAATGGCTGTTGCCTAAGCATCTAAAATTTGAAGTATTTTCAAATATATTCCCCTTCCAATGTTTAAAGTGTGAAGCATTCATAATATTTGGTATAAAGTATATCCAGATGGTTAGTAATCCTTTTCTCAAAGTGTTTTCCAAATCTATTTTTCTGGAGGGCAATAAAATGCGGAAATGTTTGGTAATCGATTAAACTATAGTGCCTAAGAAATTCATACTTTTTATGTAACATTATTTGATGGTTTTGTTCTAGACTCGAAATCTTATTTATCTCTAGTTGCATCTTTTTTATACAAAAAGCTCTTTGATTAGCTGATAGCTTAGGGGAGTGGTTAAGGACCATCATGGTTCTCTTGTTTTCTTGGAAAAAAGTTTCATTATAACCATATTTCTTGAGGGCATCACAAAGCAGGATAATATTGGAATCTGTTAATTTATGCATTCGTAGATCCTGTAATACAGGTTTTGAAAGTATCAATACAATATGAAGTTTTGAATTTCCTGAAAAAATATTTTTCTAACCCAATCAACTTGAACAAATTGAAGGGGACAGTTAATTCAATTGAAAGGAAACTGTAAATTGATTTTTGTCCTGGGGCATTTCTTCATGAAAAATCTCATCACAATGAGAAATTAATACAGGATTCTTTCAATGTTAGGATGTAGCAATTTTTTTTATAGAAAATTGTGTCTCATAATTCCTTCAGTCTAATAACCTATTTAACCCATTACCAAATGACAACATTTTAGCCTAGTCAAAAAATTTGCAGTCAACAATTTGAATTTGATATAATTTTCATTTTTTAGCTCCACTGGCTGAAAGCCATCAAGCTATTGCCATGGCACTGCGTTTGTCTTTGTGTGTGTCAGTCTGCGTCAGTCCTTCTGTGTGTCCATAAGCTTTTACTTTAAAAATATTCTGCTAAGAATGTACTGAACAGAATTCAAGAAAATTTCACATGAATGGTCCCTGAATTTTCATACTCCTTTAAAGAACTTGGATTGGAATCAAAACATGGCTCTTATAGGCCGGGCTAATTTCCATAAATGGTGGATATTTTGAAATTCTTCCTTTCAACCAAATTTCAAAGGAATGATCCTGTGGTGACCTTAAATCAGATTCATTTAAAAAGATTTGATTCAATAAAAAATAAAACAGCTTTTAAGGACAGGGCTAATGTCTATATATGGCATAAAGTGAAATCTTTGAAAATCTTTTTCTCATAAACAATCATATTTCACAGAAATGGTCCTTTAGTGACCCTATATCAGATTTTTTTTGAAGAATTTGGATTAGATGAAAAACATGCCTTTTAGGAGCATGTGTGTGTGTGTGTGTCTTATTTCCATGTATGGTGTATACTGAAAACTGTGAAAATCTTCCTCTCAAAATCTTTGTTGATGGATTTCAACCAAATTTTCCAGAAACAATCCTTGGATGGCTCGTTGTGAGATTCCTTCATAGAATTTTGCTCTTTTAAAAAATATGGGCTTTACAGGCAGGGCTTATGTCCATATATGGTATATAGTGGCTTAACCTTTGTCATGTTAAACCTGACTAAAGATCTGCCTACACAGAAAGGCAGTCTGATCATAGCCTTAACCATCTATTAGATTTTTCTCCAAGAATTGTTTATAAAAGTAATAAACAGCAGAAATATTGACCATAAATCAGAGTCTTTCAGTGCCTATGATTTTAATGCAATTCTGACAAGGATTTTATTCAGTAGGACAAGGGGTAACTCATTACAGCAACATTTTAAACTAGTCAGATTTCAAAGAAGTTGAAGACGATGTACATTTTATAAAATTCTGAAAATCTTTGTCTTTTTGGGTGAAAACATTTTAGAAAATGCAGAATTTGCTTTCTTTTAAATTTAACCCATTCCCATTCACTGAAGCTTTCTGACGCCCCTCAAGAAAAGATGGTTTGGAAAAAATTGTGAAAAATGAAGAATTTGCTTGTAACAAGCAATTTCTTCATTTCCTACAATTTTTTCTACCCCCCCCCCCCCCAAAAAAAACCCACAAAAAAACCCCGTAAAATTGTTGTCTGCAACTTCCTTCAATTTGGACTAGTCATATTTTTACCATGTGGGAATGGGTTAAATCATTCATTTAGATCGGAAGTAAACTTCATACTCTCAACATACATGTATATATGCTAATGCATTATTATTTGGATTGGCGACTTAAAACATCATACTCAACTTTTCTAAAGATTTTATATGAGGGTTGTAAAATTCAAGGGTTTTGTTGGAATGGGTTTGCCCATTACCAGACTACAACATTTTAGACTGGGCCAAATTCAAAGATGTTGCAGATGACAAATTTTAAGTTTAACATAGGCTTATATAGTGAAAATTTCAAAAATCTTATTCTCCCAAGCTAGAGGGTCTAGAGCTTTTATATTTGGTCTGTAGCATCATCTGGTGAATTTCTATCAAAATTGTATAAATCATGGCCCCAGAGACAGAATTAGCCCGTTCCCGGACATCACAAGTTTTACAAAGGGCTTATATAGTAAAAATTTCAAAAATCTTCTTTTAAAACCTTCACTATATCTCCCAAACAGGAGAGCCTAGAACTTTTATATTAGGTATGTAGCATCATCTGGTGAATTTCTATCATCAGGGCCCCAGAGACAGAAATAGCCCGTTGCCGGACGACACAAGTTTTACAAAGGGCTTATATAGTGAATTTTTTAAAAATCTTCTTTTAAAACCTTGATTATCTCTCCCAAACAGGAGGGCCTAGAACTTTGATACTTGGTATACAGCATCGTCTTGTGGACCTCTATCAAGATTGTACAAATTATTGCCTCAGAATTAAGATTAGCCCATTCCTGGATGACACAAATTTAACATAGGCTATATAGTGAAAACCTTAAAAACCTTCTTCTCTCAAACAGATAGGCCTAGAGCTTTTATATTTGGTATGTTGCATCATCTGGTGGACCTCTATCAAGATTGTATGAATTATGGCCCTAGGGTCATAATTAGCCCATTCCTGGACGTCACAAATTTTACATAGGGCTTATATAGTGAAAATTTAAACTCTTCTTCTCCCAAACAGGAGGACCTAGAGCTTTAATATTTTGTATGTAGAATCACCTGGTGGACCTCCATCAAGATTGTATAAATTATGGCCCCTGGGTCAGAATTAGCCCGTTCCAAGATGTCCCAAGTTTAACTTAGGCTTGTTTGGTGAAAACTTTTAAAAATCCTTTTCTCCCAAACTAATAGGCTTAGAGCTTTGATATTTAGTATGTAGCATAATCTGTTGCACTTTTATTTGTTTTTTTGCTCTTTCGACTCAGGCCCTATAAGGCCCTAATAAGGCCCTATTGGCCTCTTGTTTAGGGTAGAAAACATTTTGGATTTTTTGTAACAAGCAATTTCTTCTTCATTTTCAACAATGTTTTCCATGGCTTTTTTTCTTGGGAGTGTCAAAAATATGTCATTGCTTAGGAGTGGGTTAAAGTTAAATAGAGATAGCTGAAGAAATGGGACAAATTCCTCAGAGGGCTTACCAGTAAAAGGCTTCAGAAACTACCAAACAAAAAACTTGCCATCAAGATTTGAAAGATTTGGTAATCAAAACTAGGGATTTTTTTATTTTCCACAAAGTTCGTCAAAGAATTTTTCTTGAGGGGCTTAAAAAAGCAGGATAATGTGGAAAAATGGTGAAGTTTATCTAAATTGATATATCACCAAAGGTGAATATCAATGTCTAAGTCAAAAATTTTAAAGTTCTTTTCTCCGATAGCTCTTTTATTGGGACAAAGCATTGGTAGGGGTATTTCTCGGCTTTGTTGCAGTTCTAGTTTGGGAATTGAAATTAGGCAAGTCTAGTATTTAATCTTGTAAGAGTTAATAATTAAATTGTAGAAGAAAGATTGGATCTCAGAATGATCATTCTAGTTGTCACATTAGGAATTCGATAATGTTTTCAAGAAATGTCAAACATTCAAAGTCTCTGAAATGAGATGAAACAATTTTATACCCCCACCTATGAAGTAGAGGGAGGTATATTGGTTTCACAATGTCTGTCTGTCCATATGTAGACTTCATTTTTGTGCTCTATCTCTAAAGCCAATTGACTTACAACCACCAAACTTTATATTATTGTTTCCAATGCAGGGCTCTCCCTGGAAAATTTTACTCTTGCGCGAACAAATTCACAAATTGCCACATCTTGTAGCCACTTGGCGCCAATAGGAGACATAAGATGAATGATGCAAGGAACTACCATATTGTAGTTTAGTTCACAAAGGTCAGCTGTGCCACTTGAATGACAAAATGTTGGAGAGGGTATATTTAATTAACCCTTTTTCTGGACAAACCCGAGTTTTTACGTCTTTGTGATTTTACACTTGAGAAAACATTGTGGAAAAAGGAGAAATTGCTTGTAACAAGCAATTTCTCCTTTCCACAATATTTTCTACCACATAGGCTGGTCAGGTTTCAAATTGCATGCATTTTTCATTGTCGTCTGCAACCTCTTTCAAATTGGACCAGTCATAAAACAGGAAAGGGTATAAGTCAGCTTTGCAACAATGCTAGTTTGCAACTCTGCTGATATTATATGAATTTTGGTTAACCAGAGCTTAACTCATCACTAGAGAACATTTTTATAAGTCCAAAGGGTTGTATTATGTTATGGTATAGTTGTCAGTCCGTCTGACAATTAGCAATATTATGTGTGCATGACTCCTACAGTTTCAATTGAATGATCTGAAACTTCCACAATGAATCTCTATGATGTCATGTTGTGCATGCGACGAAAATATTTTGATCCCTTTAATCCTTTTGGAATTCTGCCCTTGATGTAGCAAAATAACTTAAAATTACAGGTTTTTTGGTGTGTGTACAACTCCTCCTACAGTTTTGATTTCAATGATATAAAACTTGCCACACTGCAACTCTATAGTGTCTAGCTGTGCATGACAGAAACATAACTTTGATTTCTCAAGTCATTTTAGAATTATCTGCCCTTGACTTTGCAAAATGGCTAAGAATTGAAGACTATCTATCTATCTATCTATCTATCTATCTATCTATCTATCTATCTATCTATCTATCTATCTATCTATCTATCTATCTATCTATCTATCTATCTATCTATCTATCTACCTACCTACCTACCTACCTACCTATACCTACCTACCTACCTACCTACCTACCTACCTACCTACCTACCTACCTACCTACCTACCTACCTACCTATACCTACCTACCTACCTACCTATACCTACCTATACCTACCTACCTACCTATACCTACCTACCTACCTACCTATACCTACCTATACCTACCTACCTACCTACCTACCTACCTACCTACCTACCTATACCTACCTACCTACCTACCTACCTACCTACCTACCTACCTACCTACCTACCTATACCTACCTACCTACCTACCTACCTACCTACCTACCTACCTACCTACCTACCTACCTACCTATACCTACCTACCTACCTACCCAATTACCTACCTATACCTACCTACCTACCTACCTACCTACCTATACCTACCTACCTACCTACCTACCTACCTACCTACCTACCTATACCTACCTATACCTACCTACCTACCTACCTACCTACCTATACCTACCTACCTACCTACCTACCTATACCTACCTACCTACCTACCTACCTACCTACCTACCTACCTACCTATACCTACCTACCTACCTACCTATACCTTCCTACCTACCTACCTACCTTCCTACCTACCTACCTACCTACCTACCTACCTACCTACCTACCTACCTACCTATACCTACCTACCTACCTACCTACCTACCTATACCTACCTACCTACCTACCTACCTACCTACCTATACCTACCTACCTACCTACCTACCTACCTATACCTACCTACCTACCTACCTACCTACCTACCTACCTACCTACCTACCGACCTATACCTACCTACCTACCTACCTATACCTACCTACCTACCTACCTACCTACCTACCTACCTATACCTACCTACCTACCTACCTACCTACCTACCTACCTACCTACCTATACCTACCTATACCTACCTACCTACCTACCTATACCTACCTACCTACCTACCTATACCTACCTACCTACCTACCTTTACCTACCTACCTACCTACCTACCTACCTACCTACCTACCTACCTACCTACCTATACCTACCTACCTACCTACCTACCTACCTACCTACCTACCTACCTACCTACCTACCTACCTATACCTACCTACCTACCTACCCAATTACCTACCTATACCTACCTACCTACCTACCTACCTACCTATACCTACCTACCTACCTACCTACCTACCTACCTACCTACCTATACCTACCTATACCTACCTACCTACCTACCTATACCTACCTACCTACCTACCTACCTATACCTACCTACCTACCTACCTACCTACCTACCTACCTACCTACACCTACCTACCTACCTACCTATACCTACCTACCTACCTACCTTTACCTACCTACCTACCTACCTACCTACCTACCTATACCTACCTACCTACCTACCTACCTACCTATACCTACCTACCTACCTACCTACCTACCTACCTACCTACCTATACCTACCTACCTACCTACCTACCTACCTATACCTACCTACCTACCTACCTACCTACCTACCTACCTACCTACCGACCTATACCTACCTACCTACCTACCTATACCTACCTACCTACCTACCTACCTACCTACCTATACCTACCTACCTACCTACCTACCTATACCTACCTACCTATACCTACCTATACCTACCTACCTACCTACCTATACCTACCTACCTACCTACCTATACCTACCTACCTACCTACCTTTACCTACCTACCTACCTACCTACCTACCTACCTACCTACCTACCTACCTACCTATACCTACCTACCTACCTACCTACCTACCTACCTACCTACCTACCTACCTACCTACCTACCTACCTACCTACCTATACCTACCTACCTACCTACCTACCTACCTATACCTACCTACCTACCTACCTACCTACCTACCTACCTACCTACCTACCTACCTATACCTACCTATACCTACCTACCTACCTACCTACCTTTACCTACCTACCTACCTACCTACCTATACCTACCTACCTACCTACCTACCTACCTATACCTACCTACCTACCTACCTACCTACCTATACCTACCTACCTACCTACCTACCTACCTACCTACCTACCTATACCTACCTACCTACCTACCTATACCTACCTACCTACCTACCTACCTTCCTACCTACCTACCTACCTACCTACCTACCTACCTACCTACCTACCTACCTATACCTACCTACCTACCTACCTACCTACCTATACCTACCTACCTACCTACCTACCTACCTATACCTACCTACCTACCTACCTACCTACCTATACCTACCTACCTACCTACCTACCTACCTACCTACCTACCTACCGACCTATACCTACCTACCTACCTACCTATACCTACCTACCTACCTACCTACCTACCTACCTACCTATACCTACCTACCTACCTACCTACCTACCTACCTACCTACCTACCTATACCTACCTATACCTACCTACCTACCTACCTATACCTACCTACCTACCTACCTATACCTACCTACCTACCTACCTTTACCTACCTACCTACCTACCTACCTACCTACCTACCTACCTACCTACCTATACCTACCTACCTACCTACCTACCTACCTACCTACCTACCTACCTACCTACCTACCTACCTACCTATACCTACCTACCTACCTACCCAATTACCTACCTATACCTACCTACCTACCTACCTACCTACCTATACCTACCTACCTACCTACCTACCTACCTACCTACCTACCTATACCTACCTATACCTACCTACCTACCTACCTACCTACCTATACCTACCTACCTACCTACCTACCTATACCTACCTACCTACCTACCTACCTACCTACCTACCTACACCTACCTACCTACCTACCTATACCTACCTACCTACCTACCTTTACCTACCTACCTACCTACCTACCTACCTACCTATACCTACCTACCTACCTACCTACCTATACCTACCTACCTACCTACCTACCTACCTACCTACCTACCTATACCTACCTACCTACCTACCTACCTACCTATACCTACCTACCTACCTACCTACCTACCTACCTACCTACCTACCGACCTATACCTACCTACCTACCTACCTATACCTACCTACCTACCTACCTACCTACCTACCTATACCTACCTACCTACCTACCTACCTACCTACCTACCTACCTATACCTACCTATACCTACCTACCTACCTACCTATACCTACCTACCTACCTACCTATACCTACCTACCTACCTACCTTTACCTACCTACCTACCTACCTACCTACCTACCTACCTACCTACCTACCTATACCTACCTACCTACCTACCTACCTACCTACCTACCTACCTACCTACCTACCTACCTACCTACCTATACCTACCTACCTACCTACCTACCTACCTATACCTACCTACCTACCTACCTACCTACCTACCTACCTACCTACCTACCTATACCTACCTATACCTACCTACCTACCTACCTACCTTTACCTACCTACCTACCTACCTACCTATACCTACCTACCTACCTACCTACCTACCTACCTACCTACCTACCTACCTATACCTACCTATACCTACCTACCTACCTACCTACATACCTACCTACCTATACCTACCTACCTACCTACCTACCTACCTACCTATACCTACCTAAACCTACCTACCTACCTATACCTACCTACCTACCTACCTATACCTACCTACCTACCTACCTACCTACCTACCTACCTACCTACCTATACCTACCTACCTACCTACCTATACCTACCTACCTACCTACCTATACCTACCTACCTACCTACCTTTACCTACCTATACCTACCTTCCTACCTACCTACCTACCTACATACCTACCTACCTATACCTACCTACCTACCTACCTACCTACCTACCTACCTACCTATACCTACCTAAACCTACCTACCTACCTATACCTACCTACCTACCTACCTATACCTACCTACCTACCTACCTACCTACCTACCTACCTACCTACCTATACCTACCTACCTACCTACCTATACCTACCTACCTACCTACCTATACCTACCTACCTACCTACCTTTACCTACCTATACCTACCTTCCTACCTACCTACCTACCTACCTACCTATACCTACCTATACCTACCTACCTACATACCTACCTACCTATACCTACCTACCTACCTACCTACCTACCTACCTATACCTACCTATACCTACCTACCTACCTATACCTACCTACCTACCTACCTATACCTACCTACCTACCTACCTACCTACCTACCTATACCTTCCTATACCTACCTACCTACCTACCTATACCTTCCTATACCTACCTATACCTACCTACCTACCTATACCTACCTACCTACCTACCTATACCTACCTACCTACCTACCTACCTACCTACCGACCTATACCTACCTACCTACCTATACCTACCTACCTACCTATACCTACCTACCTACCTACCTATACCTACCTACCTACCTACCTATACCTACCTACCTACCTACCTACCTACCTACCTATACCTTCCTATACCTACCTACCTACCTACCTATACCTTCCTATACCTACCTACCTACCTACCTACCTACCTATACCTACCTATACCTACCTACCTACCTACCTACCTACCTATACCTACCTATACCTACCTACCTACCTACCTACCTACCTATACCTACCTATACCTATCTATACCTACCTACCTACCTACCTATACCTACCTACCTATACCTACCTATACCTACCTACCTACCTACACCTACCTACCTACCTACCTACCTATACCTACCTATACCTACCTACCTACCTACCTACCTACCTATACCTACCTATACCTACCTATACCTACCTACCTACCTACCTATACCTACCTACACCTACCTACCTACCTACCTACCTACCTACCTACCTACCTATACCTACCTACCTACCTACCTACCTACCTACCTACCTACCTACCTACCTACCTACCTATACCTACCTACCTACCTACCCAATTACCTACCTATACCTACCTACCTACCTACCTACCTACCTATACCTACCTACCTACCTACCTACCTACCTACCTACCTACCTACCTATACCTACCTATACCTACCTACCTACCTACCTACCTACCTACCTATACCTACCTATACCTACCTATACCTACCTACCTACCTACCTACCTACACCTACCTACCTACCTACCTACCTACCTACCTACCTACCTACCTACCTACCTATACCTACCTATACCTACCTACCTACCTACACCTACCTACCTACCTACCTACTTACACCTACCTACCTACCTACCTACCTACCTACCCTACCTTACCCTACCCTACCCTACCCTACCCTACCCTACCCTACCCTACCCTACCCCCTACCTACCTACCCTACCTACCCTACCCTACCCTACCCTACCCTACCCTACCCTACCCTACCCTACCCTTCCCTACCCTACCCTACCTACCTACCTACCTACCTACCTACCTACCTACCTACCTACCTTTGGGTATTACTGGCAGACTGTAACTGGCTACAATGAATTACTATGAAGTCTAGTTCTGCATGAAAAAAAATATCCGACAAATCAACTTTAAATTATCTGCCCTTGACTTAGCA
This sequence comes from Fragum fragum, assembly GCA_946902895.1. NCBI lineage: Eukaryota > Metazoa > Mollusca > Bivalvia > Cardiida > Cardiidae > Fragum > Fragum fragum. Next base: position 30,472,239 of record OX336370.1, on the reverse strand, counting down.
AAATAACAGTTACAGCCTCTTTGGGTGTACATGCCCAGCTCTGCCTAGGTCTTTTTTTTTGAGAATGAAAGAAGTCATGGTAATCATCATGAATAATTTACTTTTAGAATAAATGAAATAAAAACAAATCCTTAAAGAAAGAATACCATATAATTTTTTTTCTTTTACTTCATGTTTTTATTCCCCCACAATGTAAGGGGGGCAAGTATATAGAGTTACCTCTGTGCCAGTGCATGGGTGTGTGCATTTTTGCGAGTGTAACTGTTATTCAGAGTGAATGTTTTTCATTAATGGATGGATTTCAAAAAACTTGGCACAATTGTTATGCTAAGAAATTAATAGAATTAAGTAACCATTCTATTTTCAGGGAGAAAGAGAATGACAAGTTATTGACGCAGTCTGGTAATGGACAACGGTATTCGGGACTTGGTGGGGCTGGAGGAAGCCTCGGAGGAGGCAGTAGCTCAAATACCTTGAACACTAATACAGATGCATCCAGGAAAACCAGCAAAGATAAATATCTACAGAAAATTCCAGTCAGTTTGATAATCTGTACTCATTTCCTCATAATCTTTGCTCAAATAGTTAAATTTTGTATAGAGCATGTCTGCAAAAATGTAATAAGCCTTCAACATGAAACTTCATGGATGGATAGTTTTTACTTCGGGCTACTGTTGTGGTGATGTGCTTGTCATGCTTCTCCCCATGCAAGTGTGCATGCGTTATCTTCCAATAGGTGGCATTTTTCAAAAAATGACCTATCTAATTTGAGCATTCTGGGTAGTGTCATTCTTGACAACTCAGCTGATTCCGTCAAACTATATTCAAAATGTCAGCGTCCATGATATGCACGCTTCAAATTCTCGATGCCTTCTTTTTGAGTACAGATATGACATGAATGCTTTCCCAATTTGAAATAATTGTTTTTTAATTTATTTTAGGAGACAGTTCAGTTTAATTTCTCCACAATTTTAGTTATAATTGCAATTATCTACTTGCTACTTTTTGGCGATATCATATGGAGTTATGCATACGATGTAGTAATATTTATCCCAATCTGGATGAGTGATACGGTCCTGAAGACAGGTCAATCTTCGGAGAGTATGAAATGCGCAGACAACAAGTGTGCATGTGTCTATAAACTTTTACTTTAAGTCATTACCAGGCCACGAAAGTGTAGACAGGTCCAAGGAATGAACTCAAAGATGTTGCAGACGGCATTTTTAAATTATAAAAATCTTTGTTTCGGGAAGAAGACATTGCCGATCATGTAGAAATTGCCTATAAAAAGCAATTTCTTCGTTTTCCATAATGTTTTCCAAACCATTTTTCTAGAGGGGCATCTGAAATTGTCGTTTCAAAAAATCTCCTCAGAACGTACAGTACAGATTTCAACCAAACTTCACTTTGATGATTCTTCTGAACGATCCTATATAAGGCTCTTTCAAAGAACATTTATTAGATAAAATCATGGCTTTAATGGGTGGCGGTACTATAATTTCCATACATACTCGTATGATTTCAACGAAAATTAGAATGATCCATCTGTTACCCGTTATGACATTCTCTGGAAGAATTATAAAAAAGGCATGGCTTAAATTGGTGGGGCCAATTTCCATAATAAGGTATAGCGTGAAATCTTGAAAACCTCCCTCAAGGAGGATTGATTTCAACAAAATTTTACAGTAATGATCATTTGGTGTGCCCTAACCCATTCTCACACAATGACGCTTTTGAACGCCCCTCAAGAAAAGGAATAGGGAAAACATTGTTTAAAATGAAGAAATTGCTTGTTAAAAGCAATTTCTTCATTTTCCACAGTGTTTTCTGCCAAGAAAATTGAAAAAATCTAAAATTTCATTAACTTTATATTGTCATCTGCAGCTCCTTTCAGTTCAGACCAGTCTAATCTTTTTGTTGTCTGCCACTCTGGTAATGGGTTTATCAGATTTCTTGAAAAAAAAATCTTTTGTTTAACCGATTACCAGACAACAAAATTTTAGACTGGTCCAAATTGTAAGAAGTTGCAGACAACAATTTTATATTGATGGAATTTTAAGAGTTTTTGTCTTTTGGGTAAGAAAAAGCTTTTTTCTTGAGGGGCATGAAAATGTAGGATTGTGTTGGAATGGGTTGATAATATTTCTTTGGATGATTTGCCAAATTTCAGGTAGCGAGCTAAGAATGATTCCTGGGAAATAATTGTAACCGACTGAGAATATTTGTTTTGTATAAGAAAGTTGCCTACCTTAACCCATTACCAGATGGCAAAATTTTAGACTGGTTTAAATTGAAAGGAGTTGCAGAAGAAAATTTAAAGTTGATGAAAAAGAATAGATTTTTTCAACTTTCTTGGTAGAAAACATTGTGGAAAATGAAGAAATTGCTTGTCACATTTGGATGGGTCTAAAATTTGCAGAACATGAAAGGGTTAAAACACCCCTCTCTTTGCAACCAAAACCTTGTTATTCCAGCTTATTAACCTATTCCTACACAGTGACACTTTTTGACGCCCTTCTAAAAAAAGCAAGTTTGGAAAAGAAAGTGGAAAATGAAGAAATTGTTTGTGACAAGCATTTTCTTCATTTTCTATATTTTTTCTACAAGAAAGTTGAAAGATTAAAAAATGTAGGGATGTAGTGGTAGTACTGGTGTGAGAAATATCAGGAATCCATTGTTAGGTGCTCAAGCCGCCGGGATATGACTGAAATACTGTTAAAAGAGGCTTTAAACCCCATTCAACCAATCAATTTGGGCCATTCTTGCATTTTGCCTTCTAGTAATGGGTTGAAGGCTAAGAGTTTTTAGTTACCTAGCAAGTATGTTTTGTTTTCTTACAGGAAGAAGAACCACCTCAGGCTGACTGTAAACGAAAAATTCTCAAAGTTGTTGTTACGGTGTTATTTATCATCATTGTTGTCGGAGTCGTCGTCATCTGGTCCCTGCATGAAGGGCGCTCCAGAAAGCATGTTGGCAATCATTACTTCGATTTTATTTCCACAAAACGGGTATTAAATGTTTACAATAAAAAAGACAATGTCATTTTAGCAGGCTATTTGAAAATTAGTGATTTTGATGTTGGGAAAGTTAAAAAATGTGAAGACATAGAATACGAAGAAAATTTCTGTTTTAAATTTTTGGATGGAACACATTTTACTTTTAATCCGTACTCTCTACCAAATTCTGATGTAAAATGTGTGGATTTGCTTTGGGAAAATATGAAAAGTTTTCATGATGTACCAATCGATTGTTATGATGTTGAGTATGGACTCTGGTTCGGGTTACCAAACTTTAAGGGACCATTCTGGCCCCTGGATAAAACCTCGATTGACTCCATTCCTTATAGACCATTCCATGATAAGATATTGGGACATGTGTTAGAACACTATTGGGTAAGTACTGAGGGAGTTGCAATAATTGCTCATCAAAATTTACCATTGAAAGTGAGTTATAATTCAGGGAATGACAAACGATTGTGTTTAACGCTGGACGTTAAAGGAATGAACATGAAAGCGCTTCCAGCCATGAACTACTCAATTTGTCAAGGTAAAGATATAAAAGATGTCTTTCTACACACAAGAAGTGTTTATTTTCCCCCGACTGGGTTATCGTGGTATAAAACTCATGATTTCTCTAAACTGGTATGGAGTTACGAGGACAAGTATCATAGCAACAAGAACAATTTTGGACAGTTTCTGCATGACCTGAAGACTGCTGAACTGCCTATTAGTATGGTGGCATATAACTCTGACTGGGAGAAAAATCAAGGCGATATCAAAATACAACAATCGGTGTTCAATGAATTCAAACAGTATTTAGAGGGAAAATACTCAGATACAAAATTAATGCTACCAATAAATGTGGCATGCTCATATTTGTCAGACAATTTTAATCGTGGTGTGAAAGAACGCTTATTTGTGAAAGATCCCGAAACGGGGTCATTTCAGACTATTCGATACAATGATCAAAGCTGTGCATTATGGGATGCCAGTAATCCAAGGACAAGATACTTTCTACAAGAAGCGTTTGACTCACTTCAACAGAAGGAAACAATGGAAGAAACTGAATTTCCTCATGCTCTGGAATTTAGGACAACTATTGGGGACTCTGTTTATCCGCTTCTATTATACATCAATACATCAGATGTTAATAGAATGAACATAGAGTTTCTCAATGTACTTTTGAATCTCAATAAGTCTATATTAATGCAGACAGCTTTCAGAATGCAAAATAAACCAGTGTTTGTGGAAATCCCTACAAAGATTGCAAATAAAAACAATAAGAAATGTTTGGACTACATTCTGTCGGGAGCACTTACTGCTGGTCTCCATGGTTACCCATTTATCATGGCTGAACCACCCCCAGAAGATAAAATAGACCATGAGTTCTCAATACGCTGGATAGAACTTGCAATGTTTTTCCCAGGAATAAAGATAACTAACAGTGCTATTAACTTTGGGGAAGATGTGAAGAACGTCACAAAAAAACTGATTGAGTTTCGTTCCAGTGATATCATGCCTCATATTTACAATGCAATAAAAGACATTAAGAGTGGGGTACCCATCATACGACCCTTGTGGTGGATTAATCCATCGGACTATACCACATTGACAATATCGGACCAATTTTTGATAGGGGATACCCTTTTGGTGGCCCCTATTTTATGTCACGGAGACAGAAAACGAGATATTTACATACCCCCAGGTGCATGGACCAATGTGAAAACAGGAAAATCAGTCCAAGGTGGACAGTGGTTAAGAAATGTTGAAGTCCCACTTCATGAAGTCCCAACATTTGTATCAAATAGGTATATAAAAGCTCACGGGTCTACCTATAATTCTACAGCTAGTTATGGTATACCAGCTTAACCATTACCAGACAACATACTATCTGGTTAGACAAATCTTGGTCAGCCTATTACATAACATGAGCAAGAAGTGCTCTGGGAAGCTGTTGTGGTTGCTTGTCTATCCGTCTGTGAACAAATCTTTACAAATCTTCTTCAATACCTATCAGATTTCAATAAATCTTGACAGAAACGGTCCTTGGGTGATAGCCTTTCAAAGAATCAAACCAATCAATAATAAAGGAATTTCTAATAAATTGTTTCAAAATCTTCTAACCTATAAGGCCTAGAGCTTTCAAATTTTGCATATAGCTTCACCTCATGGTCGTCTTTCAAAATACTTGAGGTAATGCTGATGTGATTTATATAAGTCCTATATTGTGGGTACTTGATATATACATTGAAATAAAGAACAAATCTTAAAAAATCATCTCCTCCTAAACTAACATTTAGAAATTTTCAGAAATGACCCTTTGTTGATGGCCTTCAAAAAATACTCCAAGGAATTGTAATCCATAAATAACTTTTGTGGCTATGGCAACCAAAAGGTATTCTTTAAAAATCTTTTCCTCAAAAACTGTAAGGCTTTGAGCTTTTAAATTTTATTGTAGCATTAAGTCATGCTCCTCTAAAAAACTTGTTCGGGTAATGATAATAGGATTTATATAAGCCCTATATTGAGGGTACCTTAATTTGTAGATCACCTGAGCACAAAGAGCTCATAGTGAACTTTTGTGATTTTTGAATGTCTGTCATCTGTCATGTTGTGTGCGGCGTCAACAATTTCTTTGTTTACGCTCTAGAGGCCACAGCTTTGATCCAATCGTCATGAAACTTGGTCAGAATAATTGTTAGGTTATAAGGATGAACCCTAATAATAATGGAAGGGTATTATTGGAAGACACAGGAAAAGAGGCCTTAATGACAATTTCTTTGTTTACACTCTAGAGGCCACAATTTTGACAGTTTCGGCTCAATCTTCATGATACTTGGCCAGAAAAATCACAAGGTCATAAGAATGAACCCTATTGTTATGGGAGGGTTCTATTAGAAAACACAGGAAAGAGGCCTTAATGACCATTTCTTTATTACACTCTAGAGGCCACAGTTTTTGCTCAATCCTCATCAAACTTGGCCAGAATAATCATAAGGTTATAAGAATGAACTCTATTGATTATGGGAAGGTTCTATTAGAAAACACAAGAAACAGGGCCTTAAAGACAATTTCTTTGTTTACACTCTAGAAGCCACAGTTTTGGATTAATCTTCATGAAACTAATTAAATTATTTGGCTCCAGTTGTATTTTTTAACAGCACATGTGTTAGGTGAGCAATTTAGGACCATCATTGCCTCTTTTATATAGAAATAAAGAATGAATTCTTTAAAAATCATCAGATTAACCATCAGATTCAGTTAAATTTTACAGAAATGATCCTTGGGTGATGTCCTTTGATATCTCAAAGAATCGTTTTCCATAAATAACTGGTTACTTTGGCAACCAAAAGGAATTCTTGAAGAATTATTCAAAATCTTTTCCTCTTAAAGAGTAAGACTTTGAGCTTTTGAAATTTGTTTATAACATCATCTCATGGTCTTCTACCAAATTCTTCAGGTTATGACAATATATTATATATTAGCCCTTTGTTATGGGTACTTGGAATTTACATAGGAACAAATCATATGTATATCAACTGAAATAAATAAAAAAATTGTAGAACACAATACAACTATTGCTTAATGCAAGTTGTGTGATATCTATTATACTCCCCGAAGGGCGAGCATATAGCCAACGCTTTTGTCTGTCTGTCCATCTGTCCTTCTGTTTTCTTCCATCTGTCTGCCCCAATATCTCCTCAACCTTTGGGCAAAATTGGATGACACTTCACATGTGAATTCCTTATGATATTTGTGCAAAGTTACTTTTCCCAGTTTTTTGATAGCTCCAATGTCAATGCAACATGAAAGGTCAAAATTGACCTTGACCTTGTCCACAGCATCTTCAATTACAGATGGATTTCAAAATTACTTGGCACAATTGTTGTCTATAATGAATAGGTGTACCATTTGAAAAAAAAAAAGATAGCTGGGGTCAAGGTCACAGCTCAAGGTCAAAGGTTGAAATTATGCATTTCCAGAGTAAAGCTCCTTCAATTATGGATGGATTTCGAAATAACTTGAAATAATTATCCTGTAGCATAAGTAGATGTGCAATTTGAAACAAATCTTAAAATAGCTTTAAGGTCAAGGTCACATCTCAAGGATGTATGTTAATATTTAGCATGTCTGGAATATAGCGACCATTTACCCGCATCTGTGTTTGTCTGTCTGAACCCTTTATCTTATACTATTAGTGACAGGGCTATATTTGGGGAGCATAATCTGTCTCTGACACCTCTTGTTATCAAATATAGTGTTTTTAATTTGCATTTACTGCATTTACAAACTATATTTAAGAATCTCAAGTTTTGTTTGTCTGTTCACGAAAAGTTTCACAACAATACTCAGTCTGATTTTATGTTACTTCTGCTTTAATATCTGTATTAGTTATGTAAAAAAAGTAATTATAATTTTTAATGAATTTCATTTTTTTTGATAGACATTTTCACAACCTCCATTTTGAAAGAGGGATATACTGGGTTATCTGTCTTTGTCTTTTTGTCTGTCTTTTACAAAATTTTTTCCTTGCATAGAGGTACAACTAGGGGTCCCAAACTTTAGTCAATATCAACTGTCCCATATAAGTCATTGGAGGGAATATTTAATTTCTTTCAAAAAGAATTGAAAGTAAAAACCTAATCACTCATCAGTATTAAACTGCTTTGCTGTTTTACACAGAATTGTGAAACTAAATGTTTTGGTAATGGGTAAGTTTATATGTAATGAATTAACCCTTGTCATGCTGAACCCGGAATATTCCGGTTATGGCAGGAGGTGTAGACCAAGATCAGCCTACACCTAAGTGCAGTCTGATCTTGGTCTACATCTCCTGCTTGTACTTTTCCTCCGAGAGTTGTTAATGAAATTGATTTCTAAAAGAAATATTGATTTTTTGAACAACAAGTTCTATCAGTACTTTCAACCCTTTGATTTTACGGCAATGCGGTAAAGCATTTTATATAGCATGACAAGGGTTAATACATGTATGTACAACAATACAGAATGTATTGCAGGGAGAAGTGTGGAAGCTCCAACAGACAAATAAATCTGGACCAGACAACAATATTTTAGACTGGTCCAAATTGAAAGAATTTGCAGACAACAATTTCAAGTTGGTGATATTTAAAAACCTTTGCCTGAAAGAAGTTGCAGGAGACAATCTCAAGTTGGTGGAATTAAAAGCTCTACCTGTTAAGGTTGAAAGCATTGTGGATATACAAGACATTGCTTGTAACAAACAACTTCTTTATTGTCATCAATATCTTTCAAAGCGTCAAACAGTGGGGTTGTGTGGGAATGGGTTCATTTGGACCAGTTTGAAATTTTGTCTTCTGGTAATAGGCCAAGGAGAATTTTGTTTGGTATTGGTTTTAGAATCTTACTGTCTTTTTAAGTCTACTGAATTCCACCAAATATAACAAAGGGTAAATGATTTGAATATAGCTGCATGTATGCCATGGGATGAAATGATCCCAGGGATATTGTTGTCCATCTTTCTATCCTAGTATATATCTACATCTCTAAAGAAATTCTTTCATCTTTAATCATTTAACTTGTTACTAGACGGCATTATTGAAAGAAGTTTCAGACGACAATTTTAAGTTGATGGAATTTATTTTTGTTTTACCCACATGGGTAAAAAATATTGTAGATAATGGAGAAATCGCTTTTAAAAAGCAATTTCTTCATTTTCCACAATGTTCTCTAAACCTTTTTCTTAAGGGGTGTCAAGGATTGTGTAGAAATTGGTTAAATCGTTCTTGTTTGGGAAATTAGTACTTCAGATTATTTAAAATCATATTCAGTTAGATGACCTTATTACCACAAAATGACCCTTTTTAATGCCCCCCAAGAAAAACGTCTGGAAAACATTGTCAAAAAAAGAAGAAATTTCTTATTTTGCACAATGTTTTAACATAGAAAATAAACAAAAAAAAAAAACCTCTAAAATTTGATAATCTTAAAACTGTCAACTGCAACTTCTTTCAACTTGGACTAGTTAAAAAATTTTGTTGTCTAGTATGTTGTTTGAAAAGCATCCGCTACTATAGAATTAATAATTTCAAAAAGAGTTTACTTACACAAACCCTGTGTGTTTTGGTACTTATATGAAGAGTTTTGTCAAGACAATTCAAATAAGTACAAACAACATTAATGTTTTGTTCAGAAATAAAAAAAAATTGACTGGTATTACCCTGTTTTATGAAGACCTGAATTTGAGTTTAACCCATGCTACCACACAATCCCATATTTTGAAGCCTTCAAGGAAAATATGTTTGGAAAACATTGTGAGAAAAGGAGAAAAAAATGGTGAGAAATGGAGAAGTTGCTGATCACGAGCAATTTCTCAATTTCCCACAATGTTTTCTGCCTGAAAGATTTCCAATTTACATTCAGTTTGAATTGATGCCTGCAATTTCTTTCAATGTTGACCAGTCTAAAACAGATAATGGGTTTACCATAAACCCATTACGAAAAAACTTTAGACTGATCGAATTTGACAAAATATTGTAGTTGATTATATTTTAAAGCAATTTTTCTTCTAAGGGAAAAAAAGATTGCGTGAAGAAATTGTTGAAACAAACAAGCAATTTCTTCATTTTCAACAAAGTTTTCTAAAGTCTTTTCTTGAGGGGTGTAAAAAAAGTGAAAATGGGTTAAAGGGCTATGAATACAAATGATAAAGTAGGCAATGATTACACTATTGTGTTTCTTGGCAAGTTTCAATTATACACATATCTCCTATGAAAAGTTAGTACTGTCAAAAATATTGATAGCTACGGAAGCAATTGATAGACTATAGCCATGGCTACTAAACTCCAAACAGGAAGTTCCACTTAGATATTAAACATTATTATTTTGCAAAATTCATGGTAAGTAACATGTAAAAAAAAAAAATAGCAAAATGATAGATTGGCAGCTAAAATGTTGGAACTATAGCTTGAATAAGCTGTAGTTATGAACTTTTAAGTGGCTTAAACAACAAAAGTACTTAACATAGATGTTGACTAATGTCAGGAGTTCATGATCTATCAATTTTTTGATTGACATCTGCAATCTGGCAATTATTGCCTTTGAAAAGGTAAAATTGTCGAAAAAGATGGGTGTCTGTTGAAGCATTTGTGTATCTCAAACATGACTTGTTTTGACACTTGTCATGCTGAACCCGGGATATATTCCTGTTTTTGCAGGAGGTAAAGACAAAGATCAGACTGCACACATGTGCAGTCTGATCTTAGTCTATACCACCTGTTTATTCCTTTCAAGGCAGATTTGTTTACGAGAATAATTTTCAAAAAAATTGTGACTACAACCAGGATTTCCAGTGCTTTAACCAATTCCCACACAGTGAAGCTTTTGGACACCCCTCAAGAAGAAACATTGGGAAAACATTGTGTTAAATGAAGAAATTGCTTGTTACAAGCAATTTCTTTCATTTCACAATATGTTTTCTACCCAGAAAGTTTCAAAAATCTAGAATTTAATTCTAAATTGTCTTCTGCAACTCCTTTGAAATTGGACCAGTCTAAAATTTTGCTGTCTGGTAATGGGTTATGCTCTTTGATTGTAATTCAGTTTTGAAAAGTATTTTATTCAGCATGACAAGGAATAATGTAGATAATGTTTATTCAGTTTTTCTGTGTTTCAACATCAGTGCTTATATTTCTCATTGGGATTATTTTATTGTTGAGCATGCTTGAGGCAAGCGAGATAGTTATCACAATCACAGGTTGATATATGTTGGGATGATGTGTTAGTATGTAATTCCATTCGAATTTGTCCAGAGTATATCTCCTATTATGGATTGATTTAAACCCTTGTCATGCTGAACCCAGAATATTCCTGCTTTAGAAGGAGGTAAAGACGAAGATCAGCTTGTGCAGTCTGATCGTAGTCTACATCACCTACTTTTCCCTATTAAGCCAGAGTGTTTTAAGATACATGTAATTTTTGATATAGAAATTAACCAATGACTGGTGTGTTTAGTGGTTTAAGCCCTTTGATTTTAATGCGATTCTCTAGAAGACGTAAAATTCAGCGTGAAAAGGATTAAAAAAACACTTTCTCATCATGAGTTGATTTGCCATTTTAACCCATTCCCACCCAGTGACGTTTTTAGACACCCCCTCAAAGAAAATAAAGCTTTGGAAAACATTGTGGAAAATGAAGAAATTGCTTGTTACAAGCAATTTCTTCATTTTCCACAATGATTTCTACTAGAAAGTTGAAAATTTCAAAAAAAATTCACAGACTTTAAATTGTCATCTGCAACTCCTTTCAATTTGGACCAGTCTAAAATTTTGTTGTGTGGTAATGGGTTAAACAAATTTTGCCTTGTTCCAAGATCACAGCACAAGATCAATCCTTTAGGTGTGTGTGTGGGGGGGGGGGGGGTTGGCTTGACAAGTTGTCCCTTGTCATTCTGATTTCTTTAGAACTGTATTTAAAACCAAGGGCTGAAAGCACTGATAGGCCCTAATTGTGGGTACTACTTATTTTGGTAAATGATGACATGAACACCTCTGACTTAAATAAATCAAACATGGGGTGTAGACTAAGATCACACTGCACATATGTGCAGGCTGATCTAAGTCTATACCTCCTGCCAAAACAGGAATATTCCGGGCTCAGCATAGCAAGGGTATATATTCAACTACCATACCTATAATCTTTGCATAATATCTTTTAGCAACAAAAAACCTGTAACTATGGCTTATGTAATGTGCTCTTATGAGGTTTGGGCACTAATTTAAGATTTAGATTTTGTACATTGTCTGGTGACCCTATGTTTATGAAAGTATTTTTATGCAAATCAGCAAGAACATGGTACATTATTATGTAGTTTTAATATCATCTTCATACTATGCTATTTAACCCATTCTCACATGACAGAATTTTAGACTGGTCCAAATTGAAAGAAGTTGCAGATGACAATTTTAAGTGGAATTTTTAAGTCTTTTGTCTCTTAGGGTAGAGAGTATTGAAAGTATTGTGAACAATATAGGAATTGATCGTTACAAGTGTTTTTCAAATCCTTTAGGGTTGTTAAAAAGCTTAATTGTGTGGGAATGGGTTAACTTATGAAAGGATTGCGAGAATAAGTTAGTTATCATATTTAGTTTAGTTTTAAATATCTATGTTTTATGTCCTGATGAAATTTTAAATGCGAGTGTAGTTTATAAAGGATGGGAAATACTGTAAAAAAAATAATTGTTTCAAGCAACTTCATCTTGTGACATACTGTTTCTTTAAATTATTGTCATGGGTGACCAAAATATCATAACTACAGCTGTATTCAAGTTGTAGTTACAACATTAAGGCCAGCCACAAACCTTGTAAGTATTAAACCCTTTTTGATTTGTGAATCTGGAAAAAGATGCCGTTTAGCCTAGAAAATTGAATTCAATCTTTTTACATTTCATAAAGGTTGATAATAGCAGTTGCAAAACAGGGGAAATATGAGCAATTCTAGAGAAACTGGATGATTTGTTACATATATACTGTGTACATAATATCGATTCCTAAAATTGCTGCACTTTTCTGTCCATTTGTAAACAAATTCATTGTTAATGCATATTTGCAATACTTATGTTTACAGTAGGAAAGGAAGAGCAGCAAATTTAGGAATTCATATTAATTTTGTACACCAATGAGGGCACATATTATCTTAATTTTTGTTGCTGCTCTATCATCATAAACAAATTCCTGGTAAATGAAAATTTTATACCAAAGAGCAGCAAATTTAAGGATTAACATGTATATATCTATAAGGGAACATTTTTATCTTAAATTTTGTTGCTGTCCTGTTTGATGAATGTTATAGACAAATTCATGATTCAAATTTGCCATGAATTTGTCTTTAGTTAGAGAGAAAGAGCAGTGATTTTAGGATTTGATATTAATATCTCAATAAGGGAACAATTTAAAACTTTTTTGCTATAATTTTTCATGCATGTCAGTTAAATTGGCGTTGCTTACCCCTTATTATGCTAAACTCAGAAGCATTTTCTTCATTTTACACAGTATTTTCCTACCAGAGAGATGAAAAAAAAAGAGTTAGTAAATTTGAATTTGTTTCTAAAACTTTGCCATCTGGTAATGAGTTAACTCAATGTACATGTTGTGCAAGGTCATTGCTACACTTCTGTTGATTAGAGTAACACTGTATTGCAACATTAGCATCATAATGTCAAGGTCATATGAAGAAAATGGGCTTTTATAGTGGCATTTGAGACAAGTTTAACCCTTTTCCGTTTTTCAAAATTTTAGAAGTTGCAGTCAACAATTAAAAGTGGGTGCAATTTGAAAAGTAACGAACCTACAGGTTAGAAAATATTGTGGGAAAAGAAGACATTGCTTGTGACAAGCAATTTCATCTTTTCCTAGGATGTTTTCTCAAGTATAAATTCACAGGGACGTGAAAACAAGGGATTGTACAGGAAAGGGTTAAAAGATTTTGGTCTGTTGAAGGGTTAAGTCAGCTTTTAATGTCTTGTTTATGAGATTTTTTAGAGTTTGGGATATTTTGCAATGGTCAAAATTGTAAGCAGTTTCAAAACAGAATTTTTGGGATATTTTGCAATGGTCAAAATTGTAAGCAGTTTTCAAAACAGAATTTTCAGCTTGAGAACATTGTGATATTTCAATTAACCTACTACCAGATGACAAAATTTTAGGCAGCCAACTACAATTAAAAGTGTCTGAAAACTTGAAAACAACTCCTATAGGGTGGAATACATTGTAAGAAAATGAGAAATAACTTGAAACTTTTCCCATAATGTTTATAAAATTCTTGTGGATTGTAAAAATTCAGTGTTGTTTGGTATGGATCAACCCTTTCCCAGATGATAAAAAATTAGACTGGTCCAAATTCAAAGAAGTTGCAGAATACCATTTTCAATGAATTTTTTTTCAAAATTCTTTGTCTTTTGGGGAAGAAACATTGTGGAAAATCACAAATGCTTCATTTTCGACAATGTTTTCTTGAGCATTTTTTCTTGAGGTGCATAAAAAGGGGATTGTGATAAAGTTGAAACAATTATGTGAAAGGAGGAACTGCATGAAGTTGCTAGAAATAAATTCTACTTTCCTTTTAATTCTAGAGCAGGATCAAAACATGAGTTAAGCCATTCCCACTCAATCCCTCCTTTTTATGCCCCTCAAGAAAAAGGCTTTGGAAAACATAGGGAAAAAAGAAGAAATTGCCTGTATTGAGCAATTTCTTCATTATCGACAATGTTTTTATCCACAAGAAAAAAAAAAAAAATAAAATTACATCAACTTGAAATTTTTTGTCTGCAGCTTCTTTCAATTTGGACTAGTCTAGAATTTTGATGTGTTTGAATGGGATAAAATTTATCATTACCGTATAACTTGAACATTATCTGAAGAGGCAGTTATGCTATTCCCACCCAATCCCACTTTTCATACGCCCGTCGAAGACGGGACGTAATATGGGATCATCCGTGGTGTCCGGTCGTCTGGTCGTCCAGGCGGTGTCCTCTTCTTTGTCCGGAGCATAACTCTGTCATCCTAAGTCCGATTGACTTTAAACTTGGCAGTTATATTCTTCATATCAATACGGAGTGCAGTGCGCAATAACCATAACTCTACCTGGCCTATTTTTTGAGTTTTGCCCTTTGTTGTTTTTCATACTTGAATCTTGTCCGGAGTATATCTCTAAAAGTATTATAGCTAGGATCATGAAACTTCATGGGTGTATAGATCTCACCAAGGGGGAGTGCAGTGCACAATAACCATAACTCTACCTAGCTTATATTTTGAGTTATTGCCCTTTGTTGTTTTTCATACTTGAATCTTGTCAGGAGTATATCTCTAAAAGTATAATAGCTAGAATCATGAAATTTCATGGGTGTATAGATCTCACCAAGGGGGAGTGCAGTGCACAAGAACCATAACTCTACCTGGCCTATTTTTTGAGTTATTGCCATTTTTTGTTTTTCATACTTGAATCTTGTCTGGAGTATATCTCTAAAAGTATAATAGCTAGAATCATGAAATTTCATGGATGGATAGAGCTCATCAACTGGAATTGCAGTATACAAGAACCTTAACTCTACCTAGCCTATTTTTTGAGTTATTGCCCTTTGTTGTTTTTCATACTTGAATTTTGTCAGGAGTATATCTCTAAAAGTATAATAGCTAGGATCATGAAACTTCATGGGTGTATAGATCCCACCAAGGGGGAGTGCAGTGCACAAGAACCATAACTCTACCTGGCCTATTTTTTTAGTTATTCCCCTTTGTTGTTTTTCATACTTGAAACTTGTCAGGAGTATATCTCTAAAAGTATAATAGCTAGAATCATGAAATTTCATGGATGGATAGAGCTCATCAACTGGGAGAGCAGTATACAAGAACCATAACTCTACCTAGCCTATTTTTTGAGTTATTGCCCTTTGTTGTTTTTCATACTTGAATCTTGTCAGGAGTAGATCTCTAAAAGTATAATAGCAAGAATCATGAAATTTCATGGGTGTATAGATCTCACCAAGGGGGAGTGCAGTGCACAAGAACCATAACTCTACCTAGCCTATTTTTTGAGTTATTGCCCTTTGTTGTTTTTCATACTTGAATCTTGTCAGGAGTATATCTCTAAAAGTATAATAGCTAGAATCATGAAATTTCATGGGTGTATAGATCTCACCAAGGGGGAGTGAAGTGCACAAGAACCCTAACTCTACCTGGCCTATTTTTTGAGTTATTGCCCTTTGTTGTTTTTCAAACTTGAATCTTGTCCGGAGTATATCTCTAAAAGTATAATAGCTAGAATCATGAAATTTCATGGATGGATAGAGCCCACCAAGGGGGAGTGCAGTGCGCAATAACCATAACTCTACCTAGCCTATTTTTTGAGTTATTGCCCTTTGTTTTTTTTTTCATACTTTAATCTTGACCGGAGTATATCTCTAAAAGTATAATAGCTAGAATCATGAAATTTCATGGATGGATAAAGCTCATCAACTGGGAGTGCAGTATACAAGAACCATAACTCTACCTAGCCTATTTTTTGAGTTATTGCCCTTTGTTGTTTTTCATACTTGAATCTTGTCCGGAGTATATCTCTAAAAGTATAATAGCTAGAATCATGAAATTTCATGGGTGTATAGATTTCACCAAGGGGGAGTGCAGTGGACAAGAACCATGACTCTACCTAGCCTATTTTTTGAGTTATTGCCCTTTGTTGTTTTTCATACTTGAATCTTGTCAGGAGTATATCTCTTAAAGTATAATAGCTAGAATCATAAAAATTTCATGGATGGATAGAGCTCACCAAGTGGGAGTGCAGTGTACAAGAACCATAACTCTACCTAGCCTATTTTTTGAGTTATTGCCCTTTGTTGTTTTTTCATACTTGAATCTAGTCCGGAGTATATCTCTAAAAGTATAATAGCTAGAATCATGAAATTTCATGGATGGATAGAGCTGACCAAGTTGGAGTGCAGTATACAAGAACCATAACTCTACCTAGCTTATATTTTGAGTTATTGTCCTTTGTTGTTTTTCATACTTTGTTTGACAAAAAATATTCATTCAAAATAACCTCAGTTCTATTCAAACCCCCAGCTTATATTAAGCAGTGTGACGGGCGTATCTTGTGACAGTTTGGCACCTTGTTTAATATCCTTTAACAAAAATCTTCATTTCCCACTTTGAATTTGCTTGTAACAAGTAATTTCTTCATTTCCCATTTTTTTCCTACCCAGAAAGGCAAAGATTTTTAGATTTCCATCTACTTGAAGTTTTGTCTGCAACTTCCTTCAATTTAGACAAGTCTAAGATCTTCTTGAAATGGGTTAACCTTATTTCTAAGCCCTGTTAAAGAATATAACAAAGAAAAGCTCTGTGTAAAAAGAGGAAGTGATTGTATTACACAATTTCTCATTTGTCACAGTGCTCTTCTTTATTTTTGACACTTATTTTACAATTATGATGCTCTGTGAATTTTCGTCTATAAACCATTTTAATTTAGACCAGTCTAAAATATTCTTATCTGGTAATGGGTTAAATCACATAGGTACACTTATTCTTCGCATAAAATTGAAAGCCAGTAGTATTTCTATTTACCAAGTGTTTCATTCATTAAAAACTGCTTACAGCTCACAATCTATATCTGCTTTGAAATAAAATGTCTCAAAATTTTATTATACATTGTAGAAGCAAAAATATGTTAATTATTTTGTCTAGTGTATTTTCGTTATTTTTACACATTTTTTTGATATTACATTAAATATCTTAC
This sequence comes from Fragum fragum, assembly GCA_946902895.1. Classification (NCBI taxonomy): domain Eukaryota; kingdom Metazoa; phylum Mollusca; class Bivalvia; order Cardiida; family Cardiidae; genus Fragum; species Fragum fragum. The sequence continues at coordinate 30,454,974 of OX336370.1, read as the reverse complement.
ACTGTTATATTTGTTTTTCTTTCAATGACAATCCTTTAAGCATTTCTAATATAAGAAATCATAATTAAATCAACACAACCCATTTTTTGACCCTAAATATGAGCGGTTTATAAAATTGTAGAAAATAAATAAATTGCTTGAAACAATGTTTTTCAACTTTAACCCATTCCAACTCAAGCCCTCCTTTTTACGCCCCACAAGAACAAAGCTTTGGAAAACATTGTGGACAATGAAGAAATTGCTTGTCACAAGCAATTTCTTCATTATCCACAATATTTTCTATCCCAAAAGACGAAAAAAATTAAAATTCCATCAACTTGAAATTGTCGTCTGCAGCTTCTTTGAATTTGGACCAGTCTAAAATTTTCTTGTGTTGGAATGGGTTAAAAGGTAAGGATATTATTTTTAAGATCTCACCAACTTGACATTGTAGTCACAGAACCTTGCTCTCCTTCACTGCCACATCAAGTTGCATATGCATGTTAATTTTGGAATCCATTCATGAATATTAAACATGTGCTCAAAACAAGGCAAATTATGTCATTTGACCTTGAACAATAACCTTGACCTAGAAGGTAAGTCAAGGAATTCTGCACACAGGCTTCTTTCTCATCAAGTTGCTCAAGAGTGTCAATTTGTTTTGAAATCCATCCATAAATATTTAAGGTAAGCTCCAGACAAAGATTTTGGTCATTTAACCTTGAACTGTGACCTTGACCTTGGAGGTAGGTCACTGAATCTTGTGTTCTGCACATCGTCTCATCAAGTTACAGGATTGTGCCAAATACTTTGAATTTAAAAATGGGAGAAAGCAAGAGATGTAGAGTAGACCAGAAGTAAATGACCGGTTTGACAGACAGGCCATTCCTTCAGTTAGCCTCACAATTTGCTGTAGTGGATTAATTAGCCCTATGTTATGGAATCCATATTTTACAAAGAGTACTAGGGAGAAAAATTTAAAAGTCTTCTCCTGCTTAGAACTTTCAAAAAGTGTTTATGCTTGCAGGATTGTCTTAGGGTGGGGTATCTAAAATAAATCAAGATATCACTTTTAGATTGTAAAATTCCAACTTGCTAATACAACTGTAGCAAAAATTTTCTCCTTTTCCAACAATGTTTTCTAACCTATTTGGCATTTACTGGTACTTTCCAATTATTGTCCAATTTCAAATGTCTGTAACTTCTTCAATTTGGATTGGTCTAAAATTTTGTCATCTTTTAACCCATTCCCACACAGTGGCGCCTTTGGACGCCCTACCCCCCCCCCCCCCCAGAAAAAAACGTTTTGGAAAAAATTGTGTAAAATGAAGAAATTGCTTGTGACAAGCAATTTCTTCATTTTACACAATGTTTTCTTTACAGAAAATTGAAGAATTCTAAAATTTCATCCACTTGCAATGGTCGTCTGCAACTCTTTTCAATTTGGACCAGTCTAGAAGTTTGCATTCTGGTAATGGGTTAATTGTTTAAATGTGACCCACTGGACATATTAACATTTAGGAAAAGGCAAAGGATCAGAGCAGTATAAAAATTTATTCCTTTTCCTTCATCGCTTTATTGAAAGGGGCTTGAGTCTTTGGATCTTTCACTAATTCCCACACAATTCCTCCTTTTTACGTCCCTCAATATAAACTTAGAAAACATTGTGGAAAATGAGAGAATTGCTTGTATCAAGCAATTTCTTCATTGTCCACAATGTTTTCTATCCAAAAAGACAAAACAATTAAAATTCCATCAACTTGAAATTGTCATCTGAAGCTTTTATCAATTTTGACCAGTCTTAAATTTTGTTGAGTGGGAATAGGTTAAATGAGCAAACAAATTTAAAGAATGTCGTGGTTCTTATTAACCTAGAGGCTCCTGGTCTGCATTTACTTATCATAAAAGTATTTTCTGGCAAAAGGATTTACAAAACTTCCCCAATATTCCATATAAGGACATAAAGCACCCACCCATACAAGCCATTATTTTTATCCCCGCCGTTTTGGTGAAGGGGATATAGTAATGGTCTCTGTCTGTCCTTCTGTCATTCTGTCCTTCCGTCACTAAACTTGTCCGGAGCATATCCCTGAAAGTATAATTGCTATCAACTTGAAACTTCAGAGGTGGATAGATCTCATTGAGGAGAAGTGCAGTGCACAAGAACCACAACTCTTGCTTGCATAATTTTGGAGTTATTGCCCTTTGTTGTTTTAAAGACTAAGATTTTGTCCGGGGCATATCTCTGAAAGTATAATAGCTATTAACTTGAAACTTCATAGGTGGATAGATCTCGTTGAGGAGAGGTGCAATGCACATGAACCACAAATATTGCTTGCATAATTTTGGAGTTATTGCTCTTTGTTGTTTTAAAGACTTAGATTTTGTCCTGAGCATATCTCTGAAAGTATAATAGCTATTATCTAACGCATTGAGAAGAAATGTAATGCACAAGAAGCCTAAATCTAACTGGCTTCAGTTTACTATCGAGCTTTTATAGCAGGGGATGGCCATGTCCCACATGGCTCTTGGTAATCAAAGTTTTATGAAGGAATCAGACAAAAAGTTGACAAAGGATTATTCCTGTTTTTAGCTCAATTGAGCACAAAGTGCTCAAGTGAGCTATTGTGATCAACTTTCGTCCGGCGTCAATCCCTCGTCAGTTGTGCGTCATCCATCAACATTTTCTTGGAAAGACATCTCCTCCCAAACTACTGGGCCAATTTGAACCAAATTTGGCAGAAAAGTTCCTTAGGCAGTCCCCTTTAACCCATTCCAACTCAATCCCTCCTTTTTACGCCCCTCAAGAAAAAAACTTTAGAAAACATTGTGGAAAATGAAGAAATTGCTTGTATCAAGCAATTTCTTCATTATCCACAATGTTTTCTATCCAAAAAGACAAAAAAATTCAAAAATCCATCAACTTGAAATTGTTGTCTGCAGCTTCTTTCAATTTGGACCAGTCTAAAATTTTGCTGTGTTGGAATGAGTTAAAAAAAACTAAAAAAATTGAAATCTGTTAAAAACTCTGGTTGCCATGGCAACAAAAGTGAAATTTTAAAATAATCTTTAAAAAAATTCTCCTACTTACCCAGAAGGTGTAGAGCCTTGATATTTTACATGAAGCTTCAGTATATTGACCTCTCTCAAAATAGCTAAAATCATGAACCCCAGGTCCCCAGGGGGGAACCCTAGGGGGGTGGGGATTTATAGAAATAAAGAATGATTTTTAAATGACATCTCCACCTAAACTACTGGGCCAATTTCAACTAAATTTGGTAGAAATGATCCTTAGGTGGTCCCCTTTAAAATAGCTAAAAAATTGAAATCTGTTAAAAACTCTGGTTGCCATGGCAACAAAAGTGAAATTTAAAAATAATCTTTAAAAATCTTCTCCTCCTGACCCAGAAGGTGTAGAGCCTTGATATTTTAAATGAAGCATCAGTATATTGACCTCTTTCAAAATAGTTAAATCATGATCCTATGATCCCCAGGTGTGGAGCCCTAGAGGGGTGGGGATTTATAGAAATAAAGAATGATTTTTAAATGACAACTCCTCCTAAACAACCGGGTCATTTTGAACTAAATTTTGCAGAAATGATCCTAAAATGGTCCCCTTTAAAAAAAACTAAAAAAATTGAAATCTGTTAAATACTCAGGTTGCCATGGCAACAAAAGTGAAATTTTAAAATAATCTTTAAAAATCACTTCCTCCTGACCCAGAGGGTGTAGAGCCTTGATATTTTACATGAAGCATCAGTATATTGACCTCTCTCAAAATAGCTTAAATCATGATCCTCTGATCCCAAGGTGCAGAGCCCTGGGAGGGAGGTTATAGGCATGAAGCGTCAGTTCACAGACTTTTTTCTTATTTCTGAAATTATATCCCATGGATCCTGAGGGAGAAAAAGGTTAATTCCTTCTTTCAAATTTGCCCAAAAGCCTTGGAATTTGTAATTTAGACTTTTGGATCCCCAGGTACACAGTCTATATATGTAAGTATGGCCCACTTGTATCATAATCCTAACCTTTACATGAAATAAGACTGTTGAAATAAAAAGTGCCTTTATCTCGGGTGAGCGCCCCAGGGCCAACAGCCCTCTTGTTTGGTTTGAAATCCATTGACTGGTTTCTGCAAACAAGACTTTCAAAGTTTTCAGCATGTATATACAAAATATGCAAATAAGACCCCCACCATAAAAGCCTCGTTTTTCATCCCATCTGAATCATTCCTGTTAACCCATTCCCACTGAATGGCGCCTTGGAAGCCCCTCTAGAAAAATGCTTTGGAAACATTGTGGAAAATGAAGAAATTGCAATTACTTCATCATCTACAATCTTTTCTACCCCAAAGCACTGAGACTTTTAACTTTCTGTCAATTAAATATTTTCGTCTACAGCTTCTTTCAATTTCAACCAATCTAAAATTTTGTATGTGTGAATGGGTTTTATTTGCTGAAATCAATCCGCTGGTTTCTGCGAAGAAAGAATTTTCAAGTTTTCACCATACACCATATATGGATATTAGTTCTGTCTATTAAAACCATGTTTTTTAAATGATCAAATTTCTTTCAAAGAGTCTGATAAGGGATCTCCAAGGATCATTCTTGTGAAATTTGGTTGAAAACCTGATCAACTGGTTTTTGAAAAAGAAGAATTTTAAAGTTTCACAAATATGTAATCTAGCTCACCTCTAAAGCCATATCTTTCATTGAAATAAAATACTTTGAAGAAATCTGAAAACCGGTCATCCAAGGATCATACCTGTTAAATTTTGTTGAATTCTGTTCAGTACATTCTGACTGCTTGTCAAAAGCAATATCTCCATTTCCCACCATTCATTGTGTCAAAACTTTGCAAGATTTGATACAATTTGCATAATTCTTTTCGTTTTGACTATCTGATTTTTTTTTGTCATGCCACAAAGTTTTATCCTGGTCCCAATTTAACGAAGCTGCAAACAACATTTCAAAGTCAATTTAAGCAGAAAACAAGATGTGAAACACTATGCCCCCGAGGGTTAGAATTTTGACCTTGACCTTGATGAAATGACCTTCCCCAGTTGCGTCTTGTTGAGACCTATCTGCATACCAAACATTAGCATTGTAACTTAATCAGGGTTGAAGTAATAGGAAAATGTTTAATTGGCAGGTTAAGTTTTACAGACAGACGGACAGACAGACAGACAGATGGACAAGGTAAAACAATATGCCCTGATCTTATCGATGCGAAGGCATAAAAATATGTTAAATACAACAAAGAAAGAAATTGCTTGTTTCAAGTTTCCATTTTTATTTTTCCTTGGTCCAGGTTCAGTATGACACATGTTGATATGCTATAGGGTGCTGTTACATGATATTTCCTTTCTGTCTTCATTGCCTTTTTGTACATGACTTAATTGCTGGAGGGGTAACACAACAACATTAGTTTTTATTCCGAGCTCATCATTACATTATAGGAAGTATAATCATGTGTGAAACGGAAATAAAATATCACACAACAGAAAATGGATCGTTAAGTGCAAAACAGTTGTAACTACCTATATGTTTATAGGCAGTTACAACTGTTTCACACTAAACAATTGATATCCACTGAATGCAGGGTTTTATGCTCAAAACAGTTTACCACCCACTGAAAGAATCAAACTGGAGTGGACCTTTTGAATCGCAATGTAAAGTATCCCACAATCCTCAAACCGATCGTATACACAAATATCATTGGGATGTAGAAATATTCTGGATAAAAAACATTGGCCTTCTCGAGCACTTCGTCAGATGTTATAAACAGTGTTGAATTATCGGCACATTGTGGGTAGATATTCACGCTCGTCTCGTTGCATCTGCAATGGAATTTATCATCAAAATTGTACCAAGTCCATTTAATGATAATTCAATCAAACATTTCCCACATAATGAAGCTTTTGGATGCCCCTCAAGAAAAACAACTGGAAAAACAATTTCATCACTTTACACAATATTTACCCAGAAAGATGAAAAAAGTATAAATTCCATAAGCTTTAAATTGTTGTCTGCAACTTCTTTCAATTTTGTTGAATTTTGTGTTTTAGTAATGTGTTAAATTTTTGCATTTCGATGGGCTGAAAATTATGTATGGTATGGCAATGAAAAGAAATTTTAGTATGAAACTAATTCGAACACTTGTGCTTAAAGTAGCTCAATTTGAAGTTGTTTAATTAACAAATTACAAGACGAGAAAATTTTAGACTGGTCTACATTTAAAAAAGCTGCAGACAAGAATATTTAGTTGACTAATCTTAAAAATCTTTGTCATTTGGGATAGAAAACATTGTTGATAATGAAAAAATTACTTATTACAAGCAATCTCTTTGTTTCACATAATGTTTTCTTAAGCTTTATTCTTGGGCGTCGAATTTTGTAGAAATGGGTTAAAAGACCTCTCAACCTCGAAAAACTATGCTCCTTGGTCATTAGTAAATTTACCCTTTACCAGAATGACACTATTTTGGATTTATCCAAATTAAAAGAGGTTGTAGACAACAATTTAAATTGCTTTGAAATTGAAAATTAAGGGCAAAATAAGCTGGAAAAAATATTATGAAGGGAAAAATGGCTTGTTGAAACAAATTTATTTTTGGATAGATCCAAGGTCAGGTCTAAAGGTCAAACATTCAGACTGAGTTTGTTCAGAGCATATCTCCAACATTTAAGGATGGATTTCAAAAGAACTTGGCACAACCATTGCTCTTGATCATGAGAATATGAGCAAATTGAAAAAGAAATTAGAAAAGGACAAGGTAATGGCTCAAAGTCTAATTGAGCTTGAACAGAGCATATCTCATTAAATGTCATTTAACTCTTTCCCGTTTGTAAAAATTTTTAGACTGGTCCAATTTGAAAGGAGTTGCAGATGACATTCAAAAAAGGGTGCAATTTGAAAAAAAAGCAACCTATTGGTTATAAAATATTTTTGGAAAAGAAATTGCTTGTAACAAGGGCGTAAAAACAAGGGTTTGTTCAGAAAATTTTAGACTGGAAGTTGCAGATGACATTCAAAAGTGGGTGCAATTCGAAAAATAAGCAACCTATAGGTTAGAAAATATTGTAGGAAAAGAAGAAATTGCTTTTAACAAGCAATATCTTCTTTTCCCACAACATTTTCTCAAGTATAAAATCACAGGGGCGTAAAAACAAGGGATTGTTCAGGAAAGGGTTAACCAGAAATCTGTGAGTCAAAACTCACTGAGTATACCACTACCAAGTTAGCAACAGTGAAAATGAAAATCTCCCTCAATGAAACATATTCTACAAGCACCATGTAGATCACCTAGTTGAACCACCATACTAAGTTTCAAAATCATGCAAGTGATAGTTGCTGAGAAAAGTGTGATGAAAATAAACTATTATACAAAGCAGCAATGTCCTAAAATAGACATAAGTTGTAAAACAGGAAGGAGTAAGCTTGCAGATGTAGATTCAGTTAGTGCCAAAAGGACATGTAGTTAAACTTCCACATCAAATTTAAAGTCACAACTATGAATAGTTGCTGAGAAAAATGCAATGACAATATTTCCACTTTAGCAATATATGTTTGAAAATAAACTAAACCAAAAAGAGGAATTAAGCACCATGTAGGTCTCGTAGATGAACCTCCACTTCAAGTTTCAAATGGATGCAATTAATAGTTGCTGAGAAAAATGCAAAAAATACACGTATATCTCTATACCAGTCAAAGCTGGAAAATGATCTAATCTGTCAAAGAGAAAGTAGTGAACTTACTAACCTAAATTCAGTAAGTGCCATGTGGGACCCCTATCTGAACCTCACCACAAATTGCGAGTCATATCTATGTGTAGTTTGTGATAAAAATGTGTCGGAAAATAAACCACTCTACCAGACAATGTCAGAAATTAAAATACAGTCGAATACATATACCTCGAAGTTCAGGGGACTTATGAGAAAACTTCAACGTAGAGATAGTTCGACGTGCAGATAGTCATAGATTTTCCATGTAGGACCAAAATGAAGCCGAAATACTGTAGGTAAATAAGGCCACAAATAATTTGTACTGGCATGATTATCTAAACGAACAAAAGATATAATGACGATGTATTTATTGTATTTTCATTTATAAATATTCTTATCGTTGTCACTCGTAGCTAAACTTTTGTTTAGACTTCGCTTTTTTTGTTGTTTTTCTTCTTCTATTAATGCTTATTCTTTGTGTCGATTGCGTAGTTTGACTATTTTCTCTTTCCTATCAAAAACCCGAGTACCCATCTGGATTAGTTACCGGGTCCTTCCTTTAGCGCGTCCCGTCAGTCGAAGTTGCTAGCCATCCCCTTGGTAGGCTATGTCGGGCACCAAACAAGTCCTGCGTGGTATGGGTGTTACATGCCCCTTTATTTATTGTAAATTTCGAGGTAAAGGTATTCGACTGTAAGTTGTAAAACAGGTAGTAGTTAACTTCCAAAATAAACTTAGTTGTTGTACAGGAAATAGTTAACTTGCTGACCTAAATTCCCTGCGCGTCATTTAGGACCCCAAGATGGACCTCCACACCAAATTTCAAAACATTGCTATGAATAGTTGCTGAGAAGATTGCACAAAAATATACAACTATACCAGACAATGCCAGAAAATAAAATAGTTAACTTGTGGACATAAATTCAGTAAGCTCCATTTAGGTCCCCTAGCTGAATCTTCACACCAAATTTCAAGTCTTTCCTACGAATGTTTGCTGAGAAAATTGCATCAAAAAATGAAGTGGAGGTATAATTGAATGGACCAAGAAAATTTTGTGACTGGTCCAAATTCAAAATATTTGAGGACAATTTCAAGTTTGTAAATATAATTTCTGAGGGTAAGAAAAGATTGTGAAAAATGAAGAAATTGCTTGTAACAAGCAAGTTCTTCATTTTCCACATTGTTTTCCTAAAATCATTTAATATCTTGTACTTAACCCCTTACCTGATGACAAAATTTGAGACTAAGTAGAAGGCTCTCAAAACTACAATTTCAGGAGAGTAAAATTTGAGGTATCATTTTTTTTAGCAATTTCTATATTCTCCATATTGTTTTCTCAAACTCTTTTCTGTAGAGTTTGAAAAAAGTTCAATTGTGTGAGAAAGGGCTTAACCCTTTCCTGTTCAATCTCTGTTTTTCATGTCCCTGTGATTTTACAATTGAAAAAACATAGTAGAAAAAGAAGAAAATGCTTGTAACAAGCCATTTCTTCTTTTCCACAATATTTTCTATGCTACTAAAAAGTTATTTTTCAAATTAAATCTGCTTTACATTTTTGTCTGCAGTACATTTGAATCTAAAATTTTCAAAACAGGAAAGGGTTGATAACTTGTGCAATTTTAAGAATACTTTTCCTCAATGCCTGGTTACAGTATACTTACGGAGTAGGAGGCATTTGATCTGAAATGATTTTGATGGTAGAGGCATAGGGATAGTAGAATATAGACAAATATTTGATCCAAGTCAACCAGGCTGGTATGTTCTGAGAAAAGAATCCTCCTGAAATAATAGAAAACAGGTTTAACCCAGTACCAGACAGCAAAATTTTAGACTGGTCCAAATTGAAAGAAGTTGTAGACGGCAATCTAAAGTTATGAAATTGAAAGTGTTTTTTTTAACTTTCTGGGTAGAAAACATTGTGTAAAATGAAAAAATTGCTTGTTACAATGTTTTCCAAATTGTTTTTTCTTCAGGGTTGTCAATAAGCCTCATATTGTGGGAATGGGTTAGTTTACTTTTTTCAATCAAGAACCGCACTTAGTAGATATTTGTCCTTTAGACCACCACATGATCCTGCAATATTACACACTGAAGATTTGATTGATTGATTGAATGGGGTTTAACGCCGCTTTCAACAGTATTTCAGTCATATCGAGGCAGCTGAAGCACCTAACAATGGATTCCTGGTATTTCTCATACCAGTACCACCACTACATTCTTTCCTAGCCTCCAGCTGCTATCCCACTTAGGTTTACGATTATCCACCCATTGATGAGAGACAAATGTCGGAAAGAACACATGCCGCCCCTTGGGATCAAACCCATGACAACCCATGGTTGAACATACACACTTAAGAGAAAATGACTGACAAACAAGCAATTTTACTTTTCCTCTGTTTTCTACCAAATTTAGCAATTTCTTTTTACTCAATCTTAACCCTTTCATGTTCAATACCTAGTTTTTGCGTCCTGTGAATATATTATTAAGTTAACATTGTAGAAAAAGAAGAAATTGCTTATAAAAACATTTTTTTCATTTTCCACAATCCTCTCTACCCAAATGAATGGTTATTTTTTAGAATAAATCAAAATAAATTTTTCTCTACAAAACCTTTGAATTTGGACAGGTCTAAAATTCTGAAGAACAGGATAGGGGTAAACACACTTTGGATTGTTGTCTGCAACTTCTTTCAATTTGGACCAGTCTTTGAAAATCTTTCCATCTAGTGATGAATTAAATATTAACTTGTCGATATCATATCTAAAAACTTATTACAAATGGAATACTTGCTCAAAATAATTTTAACCCATTCCCCACATGACAAAATTTTCAACTGGTCCCAATTCAAAGAAGTTAAAGACAATACTTTTGAGTTGGTGGAATTTCATAAATAAATATATGGGATAGAAAAAATTGTGGATAATGAAGAAATTACTAGCAATTTTTTCTTTGTCCACAATTTTTTTCCAAAGCTTTTATCATGTGATGCATGAATAAGCAGGGTCGTGTGGTAATAAGTTAAACTATGCCAGATTATTTTGCAAATTCATCAATAAATGTTTGAGTTATACTATGAACAAATTAAAGTAGTGGTTGCGCAATTTTAAAACTGGCTTTTTGTGGAGTTTCTAGGGAGACGTCCTTACAGTTTCGCCAAGCATTCCCGTTTTGGGTGTTGTTATGATGATTTGAAAATGTCATTAGCTTCCACAGGCAAAAGTATTGCAAAATTTTACTATGTCACACGAGGAGTCAGGCTAATTTTGATATTGTGCATTACACTTTCTCTACCTTAACCCATTTCCACACAAAAAGATTTTAGACTTATCCAAATTGAAAGAAGCGGCAGACAATAATTTCAAGTTGATAAAATGGTCAATTTTGTCGTCTTCTTGCATAAAAAACATTTTAGATAATGAAGAAATTGTTTGATACAAGCAATTTCTACATTTTCCATAATGTTTTCAAAACTTTTTCTTTTGAGAAGGATTTGTGAGAATGGATTAAATGAATGTTTTTTTGACATTGTACTTTTGAATTGAGGAATCACTGGTGAAACCCAGTGACATACTATAAATTATTTGACTAAGATAATAAATGAAATCATTTTGCAAGATATGTGGTCAGGTAGATAAGATTAAAGCGAAATTATTGGTCAATGACCTAAATGTTATAACTACAGCTTATTCTCTGGCTCCACTTTTGAATTTTACACATGTGCAAAGAAAGTCCCAGCACTGTGTACTTTTGAAATTAGACAAGCTAGTTCCTTTCATTATTTCATAATTGGATGTTAATACTTTTGCTTAAATAAAAGATGTTACTGATCCTATTAGAACTAGACTATCACTTTAAGCTTTGAAGCTTTAAAGCTTATGATTAATACCTCAATAGCTCCTTGTCACAGAAAAAAAATTGTCACTTTAAGACAATCAAGTTCTAAACTGGTCCAAATTGAAAGGAGTTTCAGGGGAGGGGCATCTAAAAGCAAATCTGTGTAGGAATGGGTTATAAAAAGATTTTTTCGACAAAGGGCCATAACTCAAAGAAAAATGGATGCACCATAACCAAAATATCTTTGTTCGATACTAAGTGTAATTCAAATCAAATCCAATCAATGGCTGAATAGAAAATGAGAGGACATGATTTCTAAACTCCATAACTCCAAGAAAAATTAATGGAAAATCTACATCAAGTTTTGTTAGGATTGAGCCAAAATTGTGGCCCCTAAAGTGTAAACAAACAAATTGTGGTGTCAGAGGGCACATGGGGGACATTTAAGGATCACAAAAGGTCACCATGAGCTAGTTGTGCTCGGATGAGCTAAAAAGTCTTTGGTACAATCAATTTCTTCATTTTCGACAATGCCTCCAAAGCTTTTTCTTGGGAGTTGTAAAAAAGCTGGTTTGTATTGGAATTGGTTTGGAGAGCTCAAAAGTAAAGGGCAATTTCACTCAACCATGGGATGTCTTGTAACCCTTTTAAATAAAAAAGGAAAAATGGGTTGTCCAGGGACAACATGTCGAGACCGCACATTTGCACAGAGAATGAGGTGCACAGAATATTTTATTTCAAACTTTGACTTTGACCTTGGACATATCACAACAAACGTTTTGGATGATACTAGCAGTCACCAAGTAGAACAACTGTGCCAAGTTATTTTCAAATCCATCTATAAATGTAGGAGTCATGCTCAAGATAAGGTCGTTTCACCTTCAGCAGTGACCTCGACATTGCATGTATCATATGAAACTTGCACTCATCAAGAAGAATAAATGTGCCACACTATTTTCAAATCCATAAATAAATATAGAAGTTATGCTGCTGACAAGGTCAATTTTGTCCTTTCACCTTCAGCTTGGACCTTGACCTTAAACGTATCACAACAAACGTTTAGCATGACACTAGCTCTCATCGAGAATAATAACTGTGCCAAGCTTTTTAAATCCATCTATAATGTAGAAGATATGTTAAGGCTAGTTCAATTTTATTGTTTTACCTTCATCTGTGACCTTCACATTGGAGGTATCACAATAAATGTTTTGCTTTACACTAGCACTCATTAAGAAGAACTACTGTGCCAATTTATTTTCAAATCTATTCATAAACTTATGCTCCGGACAAGGTCAATTTTGACCTTTGACCATCAACTGTGACCTTGACCTTTGAGGTATCATAACAAACATTTCACATGACACTAGCACTCATCAAGAAGAACAACTGTGCCAAATTATTTTCAAGTCCATTAATAAATGTATTACTTATGCCCTGGTCAAGGTCAAATTTCACCTTCAACTGTGACCTTGACCTTCGAGGTATCACAACAAATGTTTTGTATGACACTAGCACTCATCAAGCAGAACACCTGTGTCATGTTATTTTCAAATCCATCCATAAAATTTGGAAGTTATGCTCCAGACAAAGTCAATTTTGACCTTTGACCTACAACTGTGACCTTTACTTTGGAGGTACCACAACAAATGTTTCGCAAAACATTAGCACTCATAAAGAAGAAGAACTGTGCCAAGCTATTTTTAAATCCATCCATAAATGTAGAAGTTATGGTTTGGACAAAATTCTGGATGGATGCACGCACTTACATTGAACCGAAATTGTGACAACTATGTCTTGCTCACCCTAGGCAGGCTAGACAAAAAGGAAGACCTTAATTCTGTCATAAGAGCTAGTTCGTGTGGGAATGGGTTAGGAGAGTGTAAAGTAATGGGCAATTTTGTTCAACACTGGGATGTCTGGTAATCTCTTGAATTGGAGAAAAAGATATCCTAACTTTTGTCATACAAGAGGACAATGATGGTCCTAAATCGCTCCCCTAAGTATGATGGTTCATGGCTTTATGATATATACAAACAAGCAAGGCCCTCTGTGTAATTATTTTGGAGGATTTTCTCCTTTAATCCCAAGTATATTGATGATCCCACCATATAGCGCTAATTTCCTGAATATGGTAATGCTTTGAAGTACAGACATAAATACATACCAATATCAAAGCTCTAGGCCTAATACTTTAGGAGAAGAAAGTAATCAAAGATATCATTCTTTATTCCTATCTAAAATTAAGGATCGCACAGAAAAGGGCTAATTTTCAGAATACGGTAATTCTTTGAAGCATTTTGGTAGCAGGTCAATAGCTGATGATACATACCAAAAGCTCAAGGCCTATTTGTCTAGGAGAAGACGACTTTAAAAGATTTCCTTCTTTATTCCTTTGTACAGAAAAGGGCTTATTTCCATAATACAGTTATTCTTTGAAGTATTTTGGTAGAGAGTAAATAGCTGATGATATGTACCAAATATCAAAGCTCTACACCTTATGGTTTAGGAGGAGAAGATTTTCAAAGATTTCCTTTGTAAAATCAGGGATTGCACAGAAAATGGCTAATATTTTCAGCATACAGTTATTCTTTGAAGTATTTTGGTAGAGGATCAATAGCTGATGATATGTATCAAATATCAAAGCTCTATGCCTTATGGTTTTGGAGGAGAAGATTTCCTTCTTTATTCCTTTATAAAAACAGGGATCGCACAGAAAAGGGTTAGTTTAGGAGAAGATTTTTTAATAATTGTTGACAGACAGACAGATGCACAGACGGACAGAATGATGCCGGACAATTACAGATCACAATAGCTCACCTTGGTCACATTGTTCTCAGGTGAGTTAAAAATGCAGTGATTGGTTAAAATTATTAAGTTGACACTATCAGGAATCCTTACATAAGATTGATTTTAAGATTTTACATTACAATTCCTCTAACTTAAGTCAAGGTGAAAGTCAACTTTACATTTCTTAACAGTAGCATATAAACAGATTTTTTTATTAGCCCTTCTTAAACCTTTTGCTGTACAAACCCAGGAATTTATGTCACTGTGATTTTATACTTGAGAAAACATTGTGGAAAAAGAAAAAAATGCTTGTAAAAAGCAATTACTTCTTTTCCCACAATATTTTTTACCACATAGGATGGTTTCATTTCAAATCACATCTGATTTTTATTGTCGTCTGCAATCTCTTTTAATTTGGACCAGTCTAAAATTATAAAAAAGGGGAAAGGGTTAAACAATAACAGATTTCTTCTAGTCACAAAATATTTTCCTTTTTGTATAGATCAGATTTCAACCTATTCTCACTCAATCCAGCTTTTTTTACACCCCTCAAGAAAGTAGCTGATATTGGAAATGATAAAGGGAAATGAAGAAATTGCTTATTAAAAGCAATTTCTTTATTTTCCTCATTGTTTTCTATCCCAAAAGATAGAGATATCTAAAATTCTACAAATTTTGAATTGTTGTGCACAACTGCGTTGAATTTACACCAGTCTATCAT
Organism: Fragum fragum; assembly: GCA_946902895.1. NCBI lineage: Eukaryota > Metazoa > Mollusca > Bivalvia > Cardiida > Cardiidae > Fragum > Fragum fragum. The sequence goes on along the minus strand of OX336370.1, from coordinate 30,439,929 downwards.
TTTGTTATTTGAAAGTTGAAGCTGTTATTTTGCAGCTTTTATCAGTTTTGACATACCGGTATCACATTTATATGGTTGACTTACCCAATAGATACATTGAGATCAGATATGAAAACAAAGTTGTAAAGGCCCTCCGCAAGTCATGACATAGTGCCGATATAAACAATCCAAGCCCCTGCAGAAAAAAAATTGATTGTAGCTATTTCATGTAACTCATTCCACACAATGACGCTTTTTGACATCCTTCAAGAAAAATAATTTGGAAAACATTGTGTAAAATGAAGAAATTGCTTGCAACAAGCCATTTCTTCATTTAACACAATGTTTTTTACCAAGAAGATTGTAAAAATCTAAAATTAAACTGTCATCTGCAACTGCTTTTAATTTGGATCAGTCTAAAATTTTTCTGTCAGGTAATAGCTTAAGTCCAACATATGCTAAATCATTAGCAAAAGACAAAATTTTTGACTGGTAAAAATTGATGAAAGTTGCAGATGACATAATGGAATTAAAGGAATTTTAAATTTTTGGTCTTTCAGAGAAGAAAACATCATGCAAAAAGAGGAAATTGCTTCATACCAGTAATTTCCTTATATTCTGCAATGTTTCCCAAAGCCTTTTTCTTGAAGGGTGCAAAAAAGGAGGATTGTGTGGGAATGGGCTTAGAATCTTCTTAAACTACTGGTAACCCTTGTGATGCTGAACCCTAAATACTCCTGTTTTGGAAAGAGGTCTGAGACAAAGATCAGACTGCACATAATTATGTGCAGTCTGATCTTTGTCTAGACCTCCTGCTTTAAAGCTAGCATTGTACATACCATTGATTTTCTAAATTATTACCCACTCAAAATTTTCTGTGCTTTCAGTCCTTTGATTTTAACATAATTTTGGAGAGGATTTTATTTAGTATGACTGGGTTAAAATGGGTTAAAATTGAAATTTGAAAACGTTTTCTTCAAAAAATAGGAAGACAATTTCAAACGAATTTCACATGAATGATCTTTGAGTGACCCTTTATCAGATCCCTTCAGGCCATTTTGTTTTGTTGAAGATTGTGATAGGACCTCATTTCTATATTAACCCATTACAAGACAGCAAAATGTTAGCCTGGTCCAAATTGAAAGGAGTTGCAGATGATATCCTATTTCCATATCATCCCACCTTTTTTTCTCTCCTCAAGAGAACAGTTCTAGAAAACAATTTCTGTTTTTTCCACATTGTTTTCTACCCAGAGAGACAAAGATTTTAAAAGTTTCAACAATTTCAAATTGTCGTCTGCAAGTTCTTTCAATTTGGACCAGTCTAAAAATTTTACTGTATGGGAATAGGTTAAATTTTATGAAAATTTAGGTTTTTCAACTTTCTGGCTAGAAAAGAATTGTTCAGGGATGTCAAAAAATGTCATTGTGCAGGAATGGGTTTGGTATGTAATGAAACTATAGAAAATCCTGCTCTCTGTTCACAGACCAACTTGGAAGGATAAGGCTTCAAAAGTGGTTTTATTCAAGCTTTTAAAGTTTTTATAATATGACGTATGGTGTTGGAATGAAATGAATCTATTGAATAGTTTTGATAGATGCGATATTGTGATATTAAGCTAGTGTAACAAGAAATTATCGCAAAGCGGACTTATACCCCAAACCAGCACTTGTCCATATACAAGTGCTATCTGCCAAAGGGCCATAACAAATAATGGACTGTTTAATTAAGGGGCCATAACTCCATCAAAATTCAATTGACCATAACCAAAATAGGATATGTGCATGTCTGACTTATATCAAATCTTTCTGTGAAATTTGAATCAAATCCATCCATTAGTTGCTGAGAAATTGAGTGGACACGATTTTTCACCAAAGGGCCATAACTCCGTAGAAAATCAATGGATCATAACAAAAGGATACACACATCTCTGCTTGATACTGATAATATCAGTGAAGTTTGAATAAAATATGTCCAATAGCTGCCAAGAAATTGAGCAGACACGAAATAGCTATAGAAATGTAACAAACAAATGGACTTTTAATTGAAGGGCCATAAATCAGTCACAAATCAATGGACCATAACCAAAATAGGATATGCACATGTCTGATTTACAGAAAGATGGATGGACGGACAGACAAGCTGACTCCTTTATAACTCCCAAACATAGTTTTTGGGGTTATAATATATACCAATTAAGCTTGAGACCTATATCTACCCCTTTTTGTTACCGTCACAATGATTTATGTTCACTCACTTTCATAAATTGATAAATACAATGTACCTAAAATGATATTGATTTATTACAAAAATTCATATTGATGCAGAAAAAAGAACATCAAATTTGTGTTCATAGAATACCAAATTTATTAAACCCCTCATTTAATCATTTGTGTTTTTTTATTAAATGTTACTGACCATAAGTTTAGTAAAACAACACCATTTAACCCATTCCCAAACAATGATGATTTTTGACGCCCCTCAAGAAAAACAAAGGAGAAGACGTTGTGTAAAATCAAGAAATTGCTTGTTACACAATGTATTCTATCCAGAAGTTTGAAAAAATCTAAAATTTCATGAACTTTAACCCATTCCCTACACAGTGACGCTTTTAAACGCCTATCAATATAAAAGTTTTAGAAAACATTGTGGAAAATGAAAAAATTGCTTGTTACAAGCAATTTCTTCATTATCTACAATGTTTTCTACCACAATAGACAAAGATTTCATCAACTTTATATTGTCGGCTGCAACTTCTTTGAATTTGGACTGGTCTAAAATTTTATCGTGTGGGAATGGGTTAAAGTGTAATCTGCAATTCCTTTCAATCTGCACTGGTCTAAAATTTTGTTGTCAGGTAACAGGATGATATAGAATTTGAACTTCCTGTTGGAGTTCAATGGGTGGGATAAGCAATCTGTCGATTGATTCAATACTCACACAACATGCAAATGCATGAACTACGTATAAAGCTAAACTAGAGAAGAATTGGCTGACTCCACCAAAACCTCCAACCCAGAAAAATACAGTATACATAAACACAGGATGGATTATACAGTTGAGTATATCACTGGTCGTAAGGGCACAGAACAGAGCAGAAAATCTGTAGGCACCGGCAGCTCGCTCTTTGTTTATGACTAGTCGAACACTGGGAACTGAAATAAACATGGTATATATAAATATATGATAAATTAGAAAAGCTATTTGTAGTAAACTTGTTTAGCCAATATTAATCATTGTCATTTTGAGCCTGGAATATTCCTGTTTTTGGAGGCGGTATAGACAATGATCAGCCCGAACATATGTACAGTTTGATATTAGTCTATCTCTATGCCACCTGATTGTCCCTTTCCAACCAGATATGTTTATGGGCTTAATTTTCAAAGGAAATATTGACCCATATCTGGTGCACCAAGTGCTTTCAGGCCTTTGATTTTAATACAATTCAAAAAAGGATTTTTTTTTCAGCATGAATGAATGCCAGGCATCTCATCATTTTTAGGGGACAAGAATGATACTTTTGGGTCATAAACAATGTTTGTGTTTAATTCATATGAAGAATAAACAACATGTAACATTTTTAGATTTAGATCTAATTTTAATGACACTTGTAATGAACACTTACACTTCTTTCTTTTTTGAGTCACCTGTTTTATTATTTCATAATGAAGACATAAAAGATTTACAATAATAGTTGGCAAAAAAAATATGGTACTGATCAGACACAGATTGAAACTAGTTAAAGTAACTTTCAATCAACTATAAAGTCGTCCAGGGACAACATGTTAAGCCCCCTGAATATTTGACAATAAAAAACATTGTGGAAATGAAGAAATTGTTTGTTTCAAGCGATATCTTCATTACCCACAATGTTTTCTACCCAAAAAGACAGGAAATTGAAAACTCTATCAGCATTATATTGACCTCTGCCACTTCTTTAATTAAATTTAGGCCAGTCCAAAAATTTACCATGTGGTAATGGGTTAAACTCTTCTCAAGTTACCTGAGTGTGCAAATAAAGACCTTTACTATTGACCCTCTGTGTTTTGTCCCATTACCAAACAAAAATTCAGACTGGTACAAATTCAAAGATTTTGCAGATTTCAAATTGATAGATTTTGAATTTTCTTTGTTTATTTTGGGTAAAAAACATTGTAGAGAATAAGAAAGTGTCATTTATCCCTGGATTTTTCTTGGAAAATCAAAACCAGCACTTCCTTTGGCCAAACTAAAAAATGTCGCAACATGTTTCTTTCCAAATATTATCACAAACAAGTCAAAACTCCAGTCTCAAAAGTTTATCCGTTGAAGTATAACAGCTCTTTTTAGGGTAATAAAGCATGTTACTTGACAACAGAAATAAATCCCAGGCTTCTTGATTAAACATATGAAGCAAATGAATATTGTTAGTCATAGAAGTAAAGGATTTTTTCGATGCAGTTTATTTTACTACAGGGAGTAATCAAAGAACTGAAAGTCCTGATAGCGGTTTTGCTGGTTTATCAGTAACCGCGCTCAATAATGCGAGCATATTTCATCAATATGAAAGAGTAAATCGTACAACTAAGTAGGAGGAGCAGCTGGAGGCTCGAAAAGGATGTAGTGGTAGTATTGGTGTGTGAACTACCAGGAATCCATGGTTAGGAGCTCCAGCCACCCCGATATAACTGAAATACTATTAAAAGTTGAGTTAAAGCCTATTCAATCAACCATGACCCATTACTGTTTACCGAAATCGCTATTTTGAATCAATCGCAATGTTTTCTTCTTAAGTGCGTGAAAATTTGTGGTTGTGTGGTAAAAGGTTAAATGATAAAAGATAAAGAAATCAAAGCTAACATTCAATTCTATTTTCGTTGAGCATATTATTATCACAATTGAAGTAGTCACATGTCTGTTTCAAATATTTAGTCGAATTCGACGGGTAAAGGTGTTTTATTCGATGGGGTTGATAGGCACTTCAATCTACAACAGGGTTGTAACGTGGTACATATACTGTGTATACGGGGTGTAAATTTGCCCAGCCCTGCCAGTACACCAGAACACAGTTTACATGTATTCGCTAACTCCACTAACCACTGGCCTAGATTCTATCTTGAAACGTGAGGAAATTATTTCTCTCCTTTTGACAATTCATTAGACAATTTGCCAAGGATATATTAAGTTTTAAACTATTTTTCCTGGATATTCATGACTAAATGGAGGCTGTTGGCATTCAGCAAGTTAGTTATTTTCTTCATCAGCGATGAAACAAGATGGAGGCGATCACATAGATTTTCACTTCACGTTTATGAGCATGCGTGGAAATGGGCGGAAATGTGTGAGAACTTGTTTCCGGTTGATCGATATGAAATACCGGTTTTTCCTAAAAAAAACGCTAAAAAGTGATTAAAGGTGTTGTTGTCAGATTCTTGGATATTTTTTAAGAGTTTCTGGAGTTGACAATTGAAAGACATGAACCCTGTAAGATTTTTTACCCTTGTCATTATTTGGATTAATTTACTTCGATTTAATCAGCTGTCTGCACTTTGTTTTATTACCGACATTATTTACATAAAGATAAAATGGATTTATTTCAAACAGCAAATTGGCAATTACTTTTTAATTCAAATGTGATAACAAGCCATGACTTTAAGTCAGTGTCAGGTTTAGTAGTTTTGTATCACCTGAGAATATGTAAAACTGTCCTTATTGTCTAATACCATCATAACCGTTGCGACAGTTTTCTACCCCGGCAAAGCACATGAGCTTGGATATTCATGCAGATTTGCTTATCTGGGATACACTTACTCTAGACAATACCTATGGGTTCCAAAGTGTTCAGATTAATGCGTCATGACTGTACATATAGCTAAATTTTATGAATACAATTTTTTTTGGCTTTTCTGAGCAATTGCTGGGTATATTGTTAGGTAATGAACTTTCTTAAGATAGATAAATAAATCCTTCATTCGAGACTGTTTTGTATTAACTCATTTTCACTAAACAAAACTTAAGACTGGTCTAAATTTAAAGAAGTTGCAGACAAAAATTTCTCATTCGGCAAATTAGGAAAATCTTTGTCTTTTAGGGTAGAAAACAATTTTTCACTATCCATAATGTTTTCTACCCATAAGACAAAGATTTTTAAGATTTTATGAACTAGAAATTGCTCTCTGGAATTCCTTTGAGTTTGGACCAATCTGAAATGTTCTTGTGTTTTAATGGATTATTTTTTAGCTTTATCTACCTTTTTATCCATAGATGCTTTTGTATAAAGGAACGAAATGAGTAGAAAAGATGTAAGAGCATACATACAGCCAGCAACTACTTCAAAGGCAGGCAAGAAAGTCCAGTATCCGCCATAGAAAAATATCTGAAAAATAAGAGATGAATGTTTTATGGCATTATAATTCAATTGTTAGTTTTGTCTATAAAAAACAAGCGTTCTGATTAGCTGAAAAAGAAGTTTGAGCAAGAAGCCATTTTGTATGGCAGTGCACAAAATAGTTCCATAAAAAATGTATCAACATTTGTAAAAATTTATGTTTTTCAAATGAAGTCATTAAATTATAAGAAATGAAGATATATTTTTTGTTTCCATGGAGGTATGAAGATAACATTTTGACTTTTTGTTCCAAAATATAACAAGAATCATCGTATTAGGATGCTTTTCAACCCGTTCCAACACAATGATGCTTTTTGGAGCCCCTCAAGAAAAATGAAAATATTGTGTAAAATGAAGAAATTGCTTGTAATAAATCATGAAATGGCTTCACAATTTGTGATAATATAAGTTTCAATGAAAGATACTTTGATTCTTCTCCAAGACATAGGGAATATTACAACAGTGTGTTTTTCTATTTGTTGTTATGGTGTTCAATAATCGTGTGTAGGTATTTTTTATTGGATGAGACCGAAGGTCGAATCCAATAAAAATACCTACACACGATTCAAGAACACGATAACAACAAATAGAAAAACACACTGTTGAAATATTCCTTTTATTATATACCTTTTAGGTCATGACATTAAGCAAATTCTTTTAAATGAATAAGAAATAACCAACTTTCCGAAAATACATAAAAAAGTAGCCCATGTTTAACGGTACTTGACGAATACCGTTTTTTGGGTACACACCGAATATTGATTTTTTTCTGTCGAGTTGTATTAGATAGCCAGATTTTAATTCATATCTTTTATAGGTATAGAATAATAACAATTATCCTCTTTCAAAATCTCATAGATAATTTGTTATTACTCTGAACAACCAAACTAATAATATTATTATCATGCCTAGGAAAACGGTGTTAGTATTCTGTGAATGATGAATCATCTCACCAATCCATACACATCCCTGGATGTTTCAAGGCTGACTCCAATTTGTGCATACATCAAACAACACGAAACAGACACGATGGCTGCTGTTGTAAGTGTGTAGCCCTGTTTAATGACTCGTAATGTCTGTCTTAAACTCCGCCCAGCTAGTACACGATATTGGGTACACCAAGAGTTTGGCCATTTGTCAATATCATCGTCTGTCATGTCATAGTCATCAAATTGAACAGTGTGACCTGGAAAAAAACAGAATTTGTTTTTTTATAGGATTTGTATGCTTTTTGCTTGTAAGATAAATGGGATCCAACAGGCATTCTTTTTCATTTAAGAAATGAAGAGAATATTTTTTGTTTTCATAAGGGTATGAACCGAAAAACCTAATCACGCTATAAGAATAGGCGAAGCGGATTCATACATTGTGTGATAAGGTTTTTCTGTTCATACCTCATTGAAAACAAAAATATTCTCTTCATTTCTTATAATCTAATAGCATCAAGCAAAAGAACCCAAAGCTTTACAAATTTTTATACCTTTTTGTATGGGAATATTTTGTGCGGAAGCATACAAAATCGCTGAGTGCTCAAAATTTTGTTCATGGATGTATGAATTTTTTTTTTGACCATTCAGAACACTCGTTTTTGATAGACGAAACTAAAAATTCAACTATTTTGTTGAGAGCCACTGGCCAATGTGAAACCTCAATATCTTCCACCATATTACAAGACAGTATTTTAAAAATGTCCTTTTTAGTTTAAATGTCAAATAGGTTGCGCCAAGGTCAAGCCCAAAGGTTCCTCAAGGGGCTTCCATTTATAACCTTGATAGAAAAAATAAACTAGGAGGTAATATATACAAAATAACAATACTCTAAGCATCAGGATTCAGTAAAACAGATTGTCAACTATTGTTATGCAGAACTAAGAACATAACTGTTTTTTTTTCAGGAGGTATAGACTAAGATTAGCCTGCACAAAGATGCAGTCAAATCATAGTCTACACCACCAGTTTTTAAGACCTGTTTATAAAATAATTTTAGAAGAAATATTGGCCACCATATTTTTCATAAAACTCCAAATAGAACTTTATTCAGCATGACAAGGCGTTAAGAAAATTTCCTTCTATTTGTTTCTATGTAAAATGGGGTATGACCAAGCAGGACCGCAGAAAGTTGTTATTAGAACAATCTTGGTATATGTCTACTAGGAGAAAGGATACAGCACACTGAAATGATTAATTGAATGGGGTTTAACACCACTTTTAGCAGTATTTCAGTCATATCGAGAGGGCTACAGCATCTAACCATGGATTCCAGATATTTCTCGTACCAATACTACTACAACATCCTTTCCGAGCCTCCACTTCTCATCCAACTTGGTTTACGATTATCCAACCATTGGTCAGGTACAAATGACCCCATGATTAGTAGTCCTATGTGCTACAAACTGTGTATTTCTGCTTATAAAGCTGTCAGGAACTTTGCAAAATTAGACAGGAAATATTCCTGAATTTAAGGGAAAACCTCTATGCATATAACAAAGGTAACTACTGTAAGGTAGGGACAGTTTATAAGGGGAAATATAATACAAACCATTATCACTGTGACCATTGACAAGAAGTTGAGTTTTACTCTCATCTGTATTGACATTGTCCTGTATATCAGATATATCATCTAAATCTGTTGTTATCTCCTCTGCCTGTTGTTTGTCTATATCATCCTTCTTCTTTATCTTCAAACTGGTCTGAGATTTTCTTCTAAATCTAGAAAGAAAATTGTAATTTGTTTGATTGTTTTATTTCTCTTTATTGTGTTATTCTTGGTTTGAACTTTTATAATTATGGGTTATTATAACTCTGTGTAAAGACTTCGTTTAACCCTTTACCAGACGAAAAATTTAAGACTAGTCCAAATTGAAGGAAGTTGCAAATGACAATTTATATGAAATTTTAGATTTTTTTTAACTCTCTGTGTAGAAAACACTGTGTAAAATGAAGAAGCAAACAATTTCTTAATTTAACACAATCTTTTCCTAAATGTTTTACACAAGGGGCTTCAAAAAGCATCATTATGTGGGAATGGATTAAAGTTAACAATTTCTATATGTATCAATTGACGGACTGCTGACTGTCAATCAAAGAATCAGTGAACCAATCCAATCATTCATATAGACTGTAAGTAATCTTTGGATTAAAAAAATTGGCCAACATTCCTGTGAAACATTTTGTTTGATGACTTAAATGTTGTAACTATAGCTTGAATAAATGTAGTAAGAATTTTAGGTCATTAACCTACCTTTTAACTTTTTTGTGATATAATACTGACCATGAATTTTGCTATCGCCATGGAACTTCCTGTCAGAACTCAGTGGGCAGGGTCAATGAGGGACATTCCTGTGTTATCTTCCCTTTGTCCCGTGAGCATTAAATCAGAGGTGTGCCAAATTGTACATTGGTCCTTTCACTTCATAACCTTTGTTTTTATCCTTGTTCAGTATTGTGAAGTTGCGATTTTTATTTGCATTTTCTAGTTTTATTATAAATACAAATCTCTCGAAGGTGTTAGTTTATGGTTCAGAAATAACATAGAAATGCATTTTCAAGATTAAACTAATTTTCTAGCTCTAAAGTTTGCATTATACAGCTGATCTTAAAACCAGACAGTGCAAAGAAACCTAGGATAAAGTCCAAGTAAAACTCTGATAGGGACCAATGTATTTCTGGAGAGTATTCAAGAGAGATAACCCAAGAATGTCCCTCATTGTACAACTATTTTGTTAGTTGTCCTTAACCCTTTCCCGTTCAAATACTTGATTTTACGTTCCTGTGATTTTATACTTGAGAAAACATTGTGGAAAAAAGAAGAAATTGTTTGTAACAAGCAATTTCTCCTTTTTCCACAATATTTTCTACCACATAGGATGGGTTCAATTCAAATAGCATCCAGTTGTCATTTTCGTCTGCAAACACTTCAATTTGGGCTAGTCTAAAATTTCCAAAAACGGGAAAGGGTTAAAAAAGAACTTAATTATACATGTATTCCTAATAATGATTTTTACTAAAATGAATCTGTTTATTCCTAAACAATCTGTTTGAATTCCATTGGATGTAGTTTCTGGGAAGAGAATTTTTAAATAAAAAATCTTCAGATAAACATACAGACATACATGCATATGGATATATTAAAAGATGGGAGGGTTGATTGAGAGAGAGATTGATGGACAGACACAAATGAATGAATGGACAACAAAGGTGAAGTAAGTAGACTCAAATGTTTGTGCTCTAAAAAGTAGCAAACCTTGTAGAATTTCCTTTCTCAATAATTCTTTTGGTTGTCTCATCATCTGAGGTGACTGTCTCCACTAAAATACAAATCAAACAAACTTATCCCTGTCATACTGGATTCGAACTGTTCTCTAATTGGCAGGAGTTTGACCAAATTCAAAGAACTTGAAGACAACAATTTTTCATAGAAAGGAAGGTTATCATGAGATCTGACCAGTGACCTATCTTATTAACCATGTGACCCAATATTGAATAAAATTATTGAAAGAAACATTCTGAACAAATATAAAGACCTTTGATTGTCCTTTAATTTGAGGATTATTCATTGTTAGCAAAACCTAAATAATAATAATAATAATGGTTATGATATTGTTCAAATTATGAAAAAACAAGATTTTTTCACAGAAGTTTTTTTTTTGAAAATGACAGTTCTATATCTGTATTTTTCATAGTCCTCCCCTCCAACAAAAAAACTAGACTACCACTGAATGTGATTAATACACCAAAAGTCTCCATGTCATAGGTAAAAACATTTTGCCATTGGAATAGAACCTCTAACAAAGGGCCATAATTCAAAGAAAGGTAAACGGACTGTAAACAAAATGGAATATCCACATATTTAGTTGATACTAAGTGCACATGTGTAAAATGAGCCAAATCCATTCTGTAATTGAAGATTAAATGAGCAGAAAACAATTTTTACAAAGGACGATTACTCTGGCAAAAATTAGATGGACTGCAACCACATTGCAATATGCATATCTCTGCATGATACCAAGTCCATCAGTTATGTCAAGTTTGTATCAAATCCATACAGTAGTTGCAGACAAGAAAAAAAACTACAGACAAACAGACCTCCTGTCAGACTGACCGACAAACCAAAAGACAAACCCACAGATCAACTGACAAGCTGTCTCCTATATATAATCCCCAATAAAATTTTGAGGAGTATAAAAATCTTGAGATAAAACACATTATGGAGAAGGTTGCGGCAGAAAACACATTTTAGTATAATTCAATTTTTAGTTTTGGCTATTTAAAACGGGCTTTCTGATTGGTTGAAAGAATTATTCATGTCTCTATGAACAAAATATTTTGAGCAAGCAGCCATTTTGTATGTTTCTGCACAAAATAATTACTTACAAAAAAGTATACAAATATGTAAAGTTTGTTACTTTTTTTTTTTGATGCTACTAAATTATAAGAAATGAGGTGATTATGTTTTGTAATCACACTTATGTATGAATCTGCTTAGTGTATTCGTACAGTGTGATTAGATTTTTCGGTTCATACCTCCATGAAAACAGAAAATAATCTCTTCATCTCTTAAACATGTGTTGAAACAAAATCAGTGCCAAAAGTTGGCTATTGGATGTTCTATAGTGACTGAAAATCTATGTGAAAAAGGAGTATAATTCTTGTACTGTAAATTGATATGCCTTATACATATTCTTTTGAAAATGAAAATAGTCCAAGGATCATGTATCCTATTTCCATATGATCCCACCTTTTACCACTCTCAAGAAAAGCGTTAAAGGAAACAAAATGGAAAATGAAGAAATTACTTCTAAGCAATTTCTTCATTTTACAAATTGTATAATGAAATGCTATAAACTTTGATTTTTGTGAAATGAGAATTATGTCGAGTAAATAGAGTTTATGGAATGAGTGGTCATGAAAATCCGAATTGATCAGAGGGGTCATCTATAAACAGATAAAAATGAGGCTCTACTGAGTTTTAGATGACAAGATTAATAAATTTGGGATTTTATTAGCACAAATTTGATAGTCTATTTATCATATGACCTCAATTTTTGCAATAAATCACTAAAAATCAATAGATTTCATCAATGATATTTTGTGAAACCTATTACGCTGTTTGTAAAATGACCTCATTACATGTGTTTTAATGTCATTTGTTGCTGTAACATAAATGTGTTACCATAGATCCCAGATTCATTTAAATATTTATCATACTAGTGAAATAACACCTTCTTAATTTCAAAAACATTACACGGGTTTCATTCCAATCCACAGCAATAAATCCTATTATAATGGAGTATAAGGCCTACATGCATATCTTTAAGTTCTGTAAGTTTCAAGAGTCAATTTCTATACAAAACCAATCATACAAACATACTGAGAACATTCTGGCCTTCTTGTTTCTATATAGTTAAGGGAAAATATGTACCATACATTAATTTTTTGGAAAATATACAGTTAAACTTGCTATGTGTTCATACTAATTGAGTAGCATTACTTGTTTCTCTAGGCTTTCACCCTCTCTATATATAAGACTGAGGACCTGAAATGCCTTTTAACCTTTTCTTGTTTTTCAAACTTTTAGTCTTGTCCAATTTTCAAGAAGTTTTAAATGACAATTGAAAGTAAGTGCAATTAGAAAAATATCAAACCTGCATAAATACAGAAAATATTGTAGGAAAAGAAGAAATTGCTTGTTACAAGCAATTTCTCCTTTTACCAACAGTGCTTTCTATAGTACAAAATCATAGGGACCTATAAACCAGGGGGTTGGAGAGGAAAGGGTTAAAAAATGTCAAGAAGTGACCAGCGTGAACCTGTCATCATTCCAATGCCCAAAGTCTATAGACCTGCCACCTTTAACTTCTTTGCCATGCTTTATCTGAAATCTAGTTATCATCTTAGATATTTCTGATTTGTTTGTTTGAATTGGGTTTTACTCCACTTTCAACAATCTTTCATTTATACTGCGGCGGCTGGAGCACCTAACAATGGAATCCTGGTATTTCTCACACCAGTACTACCATTACTGGTACATCCTTTCCTCTTCTCCAGCTTCTATCCCACATAGGTCTATGATTATCGACCCATTGGTGAGAGACAAATAGTCGGAAAGGATGAGTGCCGACGTTGGGGATCGAACCCGGGACCTCAGATATTTCTAAAAGATGCAGTTTGAAAATTTATTACTTACGTAGGAAATCAGCAGGGTTATAGTGTACTCCACAATGAAGGTTTAATTCTTTGAAATAGGGTAAAACACCATCCACACTCCCGAAATAAGCCATCTGCAGGAAAAAAATGAGTACCAAAATGTGTTGTTGCAAACATAAATACGAAGGGTCCATTAAAAGCAAACCATTTTTTACCCATGAACATACAATCATGCATTTTGACCCTTTCCTGTACAATCCCAGGATTTTATGTCGCTGTTGTTTTTATACTTGACAAAACATTGTGGAAAAAGGAGAAATTGCTTGTAACAGACAATTTCTCCTTTTTCCAAAATGTTTCCTACCAAAGAGCATGGTTTTATTTCAAATTGCATCCAATTTCCATTGTCGTCTGCAGCCTCTTCCAATTTGGACCAGTCTAAAATTTCCAAAAACAGGAAAGAGTTAAGCACTGAAGAAAGTTTGTGATGAAAACTATGTGAGCAAATAAATTAAAACGATTTCTCATTTACTCAGAATGTTTTCTATCATATTTGGCATTTATTTTTTTTTTTATACAAAATACACTATGAATTAAAGTGTGTAACCTTTTTCATTTTGGACCGAAATTTTGTGATCTGGTAAAAGGTTTATTAAACATAACCTTGATAACTCAACTTGACCTTGTCAGATGACCTTGACCTTGTTACGAACAGATGTGTATCAACTAAAGGTACCATTAAAACCAATAAATTCTGCTAATGACTTAACCCCTTTCAACAAATCCATCTTTTCACGATATTGTGGAAAATGAAGAAACTGCTTAAACTATCCACAATGTTTTCTTCCCTAAGACAGAGATTTGTTGAATTTTGTCAAATGCAATGTCTTTTGACTTAGACCAGTCTAAAATTGTGTCATTTTGTAGAAAGGTCCATTCACATACCTGTTCCCTTGCTAGCAGCAGCAGGTTGTTAAACATACAAAAGATCCTGCTGGCTGGCTGATGTATGGTGATGATGACCATTTTGTTGAAGTCACAGGCATAAGTCTGTAGACAGGTCATGATGTCAAAGGCTGTGCTAGAGTCTAGTCCAGATGTTGGTTCCTGGAATAGGGAAAATTAACCCTTTCCCGTTTTTGAAAATTTTAGACTGATCCAATTTGAAAGTAGTTGCAGACGACAATCAAATTGGATGTAATTTGAAAAATAACCAACCTAAAGATAAGAAAATATTGAGGGAAAAGAAGAAATTGCTTGATACAAGCAATTTCTTCTTTTCCCACAATGTTTTCTCTGGTAAAAACATAGGTACGTTAAAACAAGGGATTGTACAGGAAAGGGTTAAGTTAGTTTGACAAACATCTAGACTACAGACAGGAAGTTTCACTAAGATATCAAGCACTGTTATTTTGCAACATTTATGGCCATTAACATGTAATAAACAAGAGGGCAATTGGCCCTTAAGTGCTCACCTGAGTCGATGACTAAAGGAGTAAAATGGCACAAGTCACCTTATCTTGTCCTAACAAGACTTGTTACCAAAGTCTTGTCTCAGAAACTAGATTACAAAGAAATTCTTATCATGTTTCAAGATATCTATGCCAGAAGTATAGCAATTTCATACAAAGGAAGTTATCATGAGATCTGGCCTAGTGACCTTCTTTATTAACCTTGTGACCCAATATTGAATATGAAAGAAATCATTGAATAAAACATTCCGAGCAAATATAAAGACATTTTATACAAAAATAAGGGCCTCTACAGTGCACACAAGGTTTTTCTGAATTTTTTACCGATTGACCTAGTTTTTGACTCCCAATGACCCATCTTTGAACAGGTCTGAGATATCATGTAGACAAACATTCTGATCAAGTATCAAGTTATTTGAGCAAAAACTATGACCTCTAGAGTGCACATAAGGTTTTTTCAAAAATTTGACCTAGTGACCTAGATTTTGACCCTACATGACCTATTTTTGAACATCGTCTGAGATCTTATGCAAACAAACATTTTGACAAAATATCAAGACATTTTAACCAGAAATGTGACCTCTAGAGTGCACACAAGGTTTTTCTAAGATTTGACCTGGTGACCTAATTTTTGACCCCACATGACCCAGTTTTGAACTAGTCCTAAGTATTATGTAGACAAACATTCTGACAAAGTTTCAAGATATTTGAGCCAAAAATATTAACTATAGAGTGCACAAAAGGTTTTACTATGATATTCTGACCAAGTTTCAAGATATTTGAGCCAGACATTTGACCTCTAGAGTGCAAACAAGGTCTTTTTAAGATTTGACCTAGTGACCTAAATTTTGACCACACATGGCTCATTTTTTCAACTTTTCCGAGATCTTAAACAGACAATCATTTTGAACAAATATCAAGACATTCGAGCCAAAAAAGTGCCCTTTAAAGTGCACACAAAGTTTCTCTAAGATTTTACCTAGCTTTTTACTCTATGTCACCCATTTTTCGAACTTATCCGTGATCTTATGCTGACAAACATTTTGACCAAATATCAAGACATTTTAGCCAGAAATGTGAGCTTTAGAGTGCCCACAATGTTTTTCTAAGATTTGACTTGGTGACCCTGTTTTGAACTCGTCAGAGATATCATGTAGACAAATATTCTGACCAAATTTCAAGACAATTAATGCAAAAATGTGACTGCTAGAATGCACACAAGGTAAAAGTTGAAGACAGGCGACAGAGGCTAGACACAGCCCGATCACAATAGCTCACCATGACCACTACTTGGTTGGGTGAGCTATGAAGTAAATCGGTTGGTTGGTGACCTAAATGTTGTAACAAGAGAATGAATAAGCTGTAGCCAAGACATTTAATTGCCAACCCAACAGAAAAAGCTTACAAAAATGTCAGCCAATGTCAGAGTTCAAAGTTAAAAATTACACCCTTTAACCCTTGTCATGCTGTATAAATTACCTTACTGAATTACTGTCAAATCAAAGGGCTGAAAGCAGTGATAGAACTTGTTGTTCAAAAATCAATATTTCTTTTTAGAAATCAACTTCATAAGCAAGTCTGGCGGGGAAAAGTACAAGCAGGAGGTGTAGACCAAGATCAGACTGCACTTATGTGCAGGCTGATCTTGGTCTACATCTCCTGCGAAAACCGGAATATTCTGGGTTCAGCATGACAAGGGTTAATATCAAAATGGAACTTCCTTTGGAGACAGTGGGTGTGGCTAGTCATCCAGCCGAACAAGTAATCTGTCAACTACTTATTTTCCCACACTGTTTTTGTATTTATAGTGTTCAAATTACACTCTTCTTGAAATACCAGCAGCTTCCTCATATTTTGTGAAATAAGTGCAGAGTTATTGTAAGTGCCTATAATACTATAAAACTCAATATCACTGCATGGATTTTATATCACAGAAAATAGACTTTGGACTTATATATAGCTGATTCATGAATTCATGCCCAACAAGGAATTTATCTTCATTATCCACAAAATTTACAATCCCAAAAAGAACAGAGATTCTTAAAATTTCATAAATTGTAAACTCTTTCAATTTGGGCTAGTCTAAATTATTGTCTTCTGGAAATGGGTTGACTGCTAAACACTCACATCCAACATCAGTATATCTGGGTCAACTAACAGTTCACAGGCTATACTAGCTCTCTTCTTCTCCCCTCCAGACAGCCCTTTAGTGAAAATATCACCTATCACTGAAATGATAGACAGGTCTTTAGTGAAAAAGGTATATTACTAACACAGTAAAAAGCCTTTAGTGAAAATATCACCTACTACTGAAGTAACACAGAGGTCTTTAGTAAAGTTATTGCATTTTGCTAACACTCTTTAAAGGCTAGCCTTAAGTAAAAATACCACCTATCACTGAAATAACGGACAGGTCTTTAGTAAAGATATTGCATATTGCTTTCACACATACAATCCTGTAGTCAAAATGTCACCTATCACTTAAGTAATAGACAAGTCTTTGGTAAAGATATTGCATATTGCTATCACACATGCATGTATCTAGTGAAGATATCACCTATCACTGAAGTAATAGATAGGTCTTTGGTAAATATATTGCATATTGCTATCACACGAGTATCTAGTGAAAATACCATCTATCACTGAAGTATTAGACAAGTCTTTGGTAAAGAAATTGCATATTACTATCACACATAAAAGTATCTAGTGAAAATACCACTTATCACTGAAATAGCATGCAGGTATATGGTGAAAAGGGCTTATTACTGACACACATACAATTACATTCTGCTTACACTGTAATCACTACCAACACAGACAGCATCAGGGTGTAAAAATACAGTTGCTTTTTTTCAGTTGATTATTGCTTTTGATTTAATCCTGGTCATACAGCTGCTTTTTTCAGTTGATTATTGCTTTTGATTTAATCCTGGTCATGCTGAATAAAATACTTGTTAAGAATTGTATAACAATCAAAGGGTCAATATTTCATCTAGGCCTAGTTTAATCCTTCTTTATTTGATCGCCCCAAATGAGATATACAATTAACCACCCGCTGAGCAATTAACAACCTTATCTGATAAGGAAGCTGTATACAAGGGATTAAATCTGCTATATTATCATGGATAAGTATGGAATATATTTTTACTTTCTTTTATAGCTAATTTGTCTCTTGAATTAAAATTAATAAACATATCTGGCTTGAAATACCAAACATGTGATGTGGACTAAGATCTGACTGCACATATGTGCAGGCTGACCTTAGTTCATGCCAAAGCAGTGAAATTCCAAGTTCAGCATAACAAGAGAAAACTTAACCTACAACTGATAAACAGACAGTCAATGTACAATAAACCTAAATCATGTATTTTTATAATCATGACCTACAGAATTATGCATTATAGAAACAGCCTTATATATTCATGGAATATCTTATATTGATTAATTGATTGATTGAATGGGGTTTAAAGCCCCTTTTAACAGTATTTCATTCATACCACCATGGCACCTAACAATGGATTCCTGGTATTTCTCACACAAGTTCTACCATTACATCTTTTCCTAGCCTCTGTCCCACTTAGGTATATGATTATCCACCCATTGGTGAGAGACAAATGTCAGAAAGGATATGTACTGCTGCTGGGGTCATATCAATTAAATTCAAGATGAAATTGATTTATTTGCAAAAGAATTATCAATTTGTGCTCACGAAACACAAAATTCATTAAACAAGTGATCTAAAACAGATAGCCTTGTTTTTTTCTGTTTATGAATGACTCATTTAATAATTTGGCATCACATGACCTCTCATTCAATATCCTCTATCTATATGATCCACCATTGTAATGAGAAGTAAAGAAGATATTACCCGTGTCCAAACAAGCCCTGATATGCAGCCTATCAACTATGTCTTCGATGATACTCTCTTTCTCTTTTCCAGTTATTTTATCTGACATTCGTAATTGGGCTGTAAACTAAGTTACGAAAATACATGTATGTCATATATCTAAATATTTTATCTGACATTTGTAATGAGGCTGTAAAACTAAGGTACAATAATATCTGATATATTTACACATTTTATCTGACATTCATAATTGTAAATTAAGGTACAAAAATATTTAATATACCTAAACAATTTATCTGACATCTTGTACTTGGGCTGTAAACTAAGGTATATTGATATTTCATATATTTAACCCATCCCCACACTATGACACTTTTTGATGCCCCGCAAGAAAAAGTATTGGATAAACATTGTTCAATTTCTTTATTTTCCACAATGGTTTCTACCCAGAAAATTGAACATTTCTAAAATTTCATAAATTTTTCATTGTTGTCTGCAACTCCTTTCAGCTTAGACCATTCTGAAATTATGTTGCCTGGTAATAGGTTAAAAATTTTATCTGACAGTCATGATTTAGCTGTGAAAACTGAGGTACAATGATATGTTATATATTTAGATATTTTATCTGACAGTCATGATTTAGCTGTAAAAGGTACAATGATATGTGTTATATATTTAGATATTTTATCTGACATTTGTAATTGGGCTGAAATTAAGAAACAAATATATTTGAAATAGTTACACATCTATACAGTGACATAAAATCCTGTGTTTGTACAGAAAAGGGTCAATTTACACCATTTTTAACATCTGGCCTTAAAGCTATTCCAAATATTGTTTTAAATGGCAAATATACCTATGCTTGAGAACAACAGTGCCAAATTATTCAAGATTTATTTATCATTGAAGGATTTATTTAATCCATTAAAAGACATCAAAATTTTAGACTAGTCCAAATTGAAAGATGCTGCAGTTGACAATTTAAAGTTGATGAATAAGCTGTAGTTACAGTGTTTAAGTTGACAAACCAACAAAAATACTTTACATAAATGTTGACACATGTCACAGTTCAAAGTACACTGAATAATATGATTGGTTGATTGATTTTCTTTAATTAACAGTTACAATCTGTCAAAAATTTGTTCTTCTGATTCTGAAAAATACCTGCTTAAGCTATCATATATTGGCAAAATGGATAGATCTAAATACATGTATCTAATTTACAATCTGATCTGAGTCTACACTAAAAAATTTTAGGAAAGTTTTTTTTCTTAGTATGAAAATAAAAGTACAAACATAATGTCAGATGATTGAAAACAATTAATTGTTGAAGATTAAACTCTTGTAAAGGACAGCAAAAAGTGTACAAGTTATTATTGTATTCAACACTTTTCTTAATTTTGAAGTTTTAGACTTCTCCAAATTTAAAGGAGTTGCAAACAAAAATGAAAACTTGAAGCAATTTGAAATGAGATAATCCTGTCGTAGAAAATACACGTATTGTTGGAAAAGGAGAAATTGCTTGTTACAAGCACTTTCTCTTTTTTCCGCAATACTGTCTCAAGTATAATATCATGGTGAGATAAAATCCTGGGTTTATCAAGAAAACTCAATACCACATAATCCTGAATATATAGATACCCTCTAGAAATGTAGCTGTGAAAACATTGTGGAAAAGAGAAATTGCAATATATCTGTTGTTCTTAATATTTCTACCCTATGCAATGCTTTTTTTCCAATTTGGGGTTATATCAAATTGTCATCTAGTTAACCCATTCCCAAAATAGTGACGCTTTTTGACGCCCCTCAAGAAAACTAATTAGGAAAACATTGTGAAAAATGAAGAAATTTCTTGTAACAAGAATACACAATATTTTCTACCCAGAAAGGTGGAAAATAAAAAATTCATAAACTTAAAACTGTCATGTGCAACTCTTTTCAATATGGACCAGTCTAAAATTTTGCCATCTGATAATGGGTTAATTGCAACATTGTCAATAATATTGCTGTGTGTAACCCTTGACTAAATTGTATAAAGTATCAATTTACCTGTAATGTTTCTTTTAGAGTCAGCTGTGAGAAGAAGACATCTTGTTGTTGTACAAATGCCAGTCGTCTCCTGAGCCTCTTTTCGAAATTCTGGCCATTAAGAGTTATGGAACCGGAATGGAATTTCTGTCTTCCTGATATAGCATTTAGAAGAGTTGTCTTTCCTGAGCCTGAAATATCAACACTATATTTGTTAGAGACTAGAATTGTCCTAAAGTGGAATTATACCTCCCACTAGCATCTTGTCACTCATGTAGCACTGATGCCCTTTGACCTTTCTTTCCTATAAACAATAGGGCAGCTTTTTTGGTCATGGATAACATTAAATTTTGTATAAAGTTTGAAGGTCCTAGGTTCAACTGTTAGATGAAAATGGTATTCATTCAATTGTGACCTTGACCTTTTACCTATATGACACAAAAGCCACAGGGTACTTCATTGGATCATTGGTAGAAATTGTATGAAGTTTGATGACTGTAGGTCAATTAGTTCTAGAGTAAGTGCCCAGGAACAAAAAAGTCTGTAGAAAGATGGACAAACAGACAGACAGACATGGTGAAACCAATAAAACACCCTCTACTTCGAAGGTGAGGGTATAGTGAGTGATTTTCTTTAACCACTAGAAGAACTACAGCTGTTGATAAAGAAATAACTTATCAAATCATTCATGTTGGCTGAAGCTGCCATGATCATCCTTGACACTTGTATGTCAGCAGTAGATTGTAGTACATTGTAATTAAATTGTAGTAAATATAGCTATGTCAAGATAAAGTTATGAAACTAAATACATATAATCCATTATCTGACAACAACATTTTAGACTGTTCTAAATTCAATGACGTTACATCCTTTATTGTCTCCTCTCAAGCAAAATGTTTCCAATCACAAACCCACTGACGGATTCACTGGTAGTAAAATAAGAGGGCCAAGATGGTCCTAGATTGCTCACCTGAACTTACTTACTCAAGTTAACCTGTTATCAGCTCAAATTTGATAACTATAAGACTTTTTTACAAAGTAATTTGGATATAAAGGCAAAAGGTTGTGATTGAATGAGCAGAATACTGATATTGGCTGGAGCACCTAACAATGGATTCCTGGTATTTCTCACACAAGCACTACCACTAAATCCATTCCTAGCCTTCAGCTCCTATCCCACTTAGGTTTTTCTCCACCCATTGGTGAGAGACATTGGTGAGAGACAAAGGATATGTAGCGCCGCCGCTGGGATCCATGACACCCCATGATTGAAGTTTGTGAGTCTGATGCGCTACCGACTGCACTATGACAGCGCTATGAAAGCTGCACAAGTATCACAAAAGCTTACCATGAGAGTGTTGTGCTTAGGTGAGCTAAAGACTTACATGCCAATTAAATTTAGCCTAGAAATAATCATTACAACATTTATGTCTAAAATTTTTGTTGGATTGGCAACTTAACCTATTACCAGACGTCAAAATTTAAGAAATTGAAAGATGTTGCAGACAATAAATGTTAGTTATTGAAATTTTAGATTTTTTCAACTTTCTTGGTTGAAAACATTGCCAAAAAAAAAGACATTTTGAAAATATTTTTCCTGGGGGCGTCGAAAAGCCTCATTGTGTGGGAATGGGTTAAATGTCTTAAATACAACTAATTCAATCTGTAGTTAAGACTTCAAGATAACTTACCAATCATTTTATTGTTTTGATACATATTACTGACAATAAATTTTGTAAAATGACGCTATTTCCTATTTCTTAGTCAAACTTACTGTTAGGGGTAAGTGGGCAAACCCAGTGACCCGTCTGCCACTAGCTGTTGGTCACTATTTCTTTTGAAAATTTAACTTATAAACTATTAAACCAAACAGGTAGTGAAGACTAAGATCAGACTACAAATTATGTTGCACCTATGTGTCAGTCTTAGTCTACACTTCTTGCCAAAGTGCAACTATTCAAGGTTCAGCATGGCAAGGGTTAATTGTTAACATGTATGTATTATCATCAATAATAACATTTTACAATGAAATGTAAATACAACCTTTTAGATGCAAATTTGATTCATTTGATCTTTACAGAAACAATTCTTCAATAATCTACCTATAGGTTATGCTGGTAAAAGGTAGATCAAGCCAAATATTTGAATTCACCCTTTCCTGTTCAAATACGGGATTTTACGTTCCTTTGCTTTTTTTTCTAATCAATTGCAATTCCTCCTTTTTCCACAATATTTTCTACCACATAGGATTGTTTCATTTCAAATGGCATCAAGTTTTTTATTGTCGTCTGCAACCTCTTTCAATTTGGACTTGTCTAAAATTTCCAAAAACGGGAAAAGGTTAAGATGAATGGCAAGTATGATAAACAATAAATGCCATAACTATCAATTAATCCTACCATACCATACCATCCCTGATTTTTACACCCCTTTGATATTATACCTGTCATAAACATAGTGGAAAAAGAAGAAATTGCTAATGTCACAAGCAATTTCTTCTTTTCCCGCAATATTTCCCGCAATATTTACTTTATGAATTTTGCTAATTTTGTGATGTCGTCTGCTACCCCTTTGAATTTGGACAGGTCTAGAATTTAAAAAACAGCAAAAGGTTTAATAATTATATTTGTGCCCAGTCATTCATAAAAGGACTAAATGTATAATGGAAGTAGAAACATATATACCATGGTCAGACTACACAGAGGTAGTGTAGTCCAAGTAGGTAATATCTGTGGCTTAGTGCAAAAACATCATAAGTGTCTATACAAAGTATAGACACTTATTATGTTTTAACGCTAAGCTATTATTCATCTATATAACTTGTTAATTTTTTCTATGAATTATGATAATTCTATTCTTCTATATTTTAACCCTTTCCAACACACACAGTGACGCTTTTGGACGCCCCTTAAGAAAAAATAATTAGGAAAACATGGTGGAAAATGAAGAAATTGCTTGTAACAAGCAAAAAAAACCCTAAGATTTCATAAACTTGAAATTTTCGTCTGCAACCCATTCAATTTGGACCAGTCCAAAATTTTGCCATCTGGTAATGGATTAAACCATTCCAATATTATACGGCCTTTTATGCACTTCTACCTTTGCCCTGCTGAATCCAGAATATTCCTGTTTTGGTAAGAGGTATAGACAAGTATCAACCTGCACATATATGCAGACTCATCTTAGTTTACACCATCTGTCTGTCTTTTTTCAGCAAGAGATGTTAGAAAGATAATTTTTTCGATATAATCTTTAACCCATTACCATACAGTGACACTTTTGGATGCCCCCTCATGATAAACAATAGGGAATACATTGTGTAAAATGAAGAAATTGCTTGTAACAAGCAATTTCTTCATTTTCCATGATGTTTTCTACCCAGAAAGTTGAAAAAATCTAAAATTTCATAGCTTTTAAATTGTCGTCTGCATGTCCTTTTAATTTGGAACAGTCTAAAATTTTGTTGTGTGGGAATGGGTTTAACCCACTATTAGTGCTTCCAACCATTTGAGCAACTCTGTAGTGGATGACATTAATTTGTTCTTTGGTAATGGGCTAAAAAACAAACAAATATTGCTTTAGTTGTTCTAGATATTGCTAAATTAATTGTTTAATTGGATGTCAAAATGGTCTCTTTTCACAGGATTTACATTGATAAATTTCTAAATACAGTACAATCTTTACCTGTAGGTCCCATTATCGCCAACATTTCACCAGTTTTAGATACCATGGAAACGTTTTTCAGTATTTCCTTCTCCCTGATGTTAACACAGACATTTTGAACATAAAGTCTAGCATCCGGTGATTTTGTCCTCATTTTGACAGATCAAAATCACATCAATCTCACAGTCCTGTAAAAAAGATATTCATGCCACATGTTGATGTTTATACATAAACACATTACTTTTTTTGGCATAAGCAATGAATCCATTCCCATACAATGACACTTTCGTAAAAGCTTTGGCAACATTGAAATTGCTTCATTATCCACTATGATTTCTTCCCAAAATTTAAAAAAAAAACCAAAATTCATCATCTAAAATTTTTTGTCTGTAGCATCTTTCAGAATATTTGTTTTTTGTAATGGGTTAACTTTAAAAAATGGATAATCTCTATATTACAATATTGTTTATGGGTCATCAAAATGTTGTAATTAACCCATTACAACACGATAATAATTTAGACTGGTCAAAATTGAAAGGAGTTGCAGACAGCAATATAAAGTGTATGAAATTATCAATTCTTCAACTTCTTGGGTAGAAAACATTGTGTAAAATGAAGAAATTGCTTGTTGTAAGCAATTTCTTCATTTTACACAATTTTTTCCCAATGCTTTTCTTGTGGGGCATCAAAAAGTCTCATTGACATTTAGACAGCCTTTACAGGATGTGAAGCCTCCCTGCTGTTGTGTGTTCTCATTTGATTTTTCTGAACAATAGTTCTAATGAGTACCCAACAATGCACAAAGACAACAACAATTCTCTGTTAACCCATTCTCACACTTTCCCGTTTTTTATGCCCCTCAAGAAGAGATTTGAGGAAAACAAGGTTCAAGCAATTTCTTCATGTTCAACCTTGTTTTCTAACCAAAAAGACAAATTTACTAAAAATTCTCTCAACTTTAAATTGACCTCTACAACTTCTTAAAATTTGGACCAGTCTTAAATTTTGACATGTTGGAATGAGTTAAACAGCAATAAGACAATGCGTATAACCCAAATTATCAATTTATTACCAGCAATGTCCTTCGTTGCTGGTATCAGTATGAGTGATGGATCACTAGCCACATTCATTGATCTCTGACAAGAAGTTTGACTTAGATATTAACCCTTGTCATGCTGAACCCAGAATATTCCGGTGTAGGCAGGAGCTATAGACAAAGATCGGCCTGCATATAAGTGCAGTCTGATCTTGGTCTACACTTCCTGCTTGTACTTTTCCTGCCAGAGAAGTTATGGAATTGATTATCAAAAGAAATATTGATTATTGAACAACAAGTACTATCAGTGCTCTCAGCCCATTGATTTTTATGCAATTCCGTAAGGGATTTTATGCAGCATGAGAAGGGTTAAATGGCATTTAAACTTTATGCAACTTTATATTCTGTAGCATGAAACAAAAAATTTGAAAAAAAATGTTTGGATGGCTTCCTAAATGTAGTAACTACAGCTAGACATTTAAGTTGCCAAACTAACAAAAATGCTTCACATCAATATCAAATTTCACAGTTCACATCTAGTCTAAATTAATGATTTGATTGGTCAATTGATTCTTTGATTGAAAGTGGCTATCAATAAATTATTCAGTAATTAGACAATTTATTCTCCTGTCTCTGTTTCCGCCATCTTTTTTCCAGAAGAGGAAACCATTACCAGACAATAAAACTTTAGAAAGGTTAAAATTAAAAGAAGTTGCGGATGATATTTATTTGATGGAATTTTAAAAATCTGTGTCTTTTGGGGAAGAAAACATTGTGGATAATGAAGAAATTATAACAATCAATTTCTTCATTTTTAGACAATATTTTCCAAAGCTTTTTTTCTTGAGGGCATCAAAAAGCATCATTGTTTGGGCATAGATTAAACACTTTTCAAATCAACCAATCCATTTCACAATTCTGCGACACTATATATTTGAGATAACACTTAAGTTAAAATACAAATTAATAAACATTAAACCCTAATGTCAAGCTGAACACAGAATATTCCTATTTTGGTAGGAAAAATAGATAAGTACAAATGTACATACATGCAGTCTGATCTTAGTCTACCTGCTTGTCCCGTTTCAGCAAGATTTTTTTCTAATATGATTTTTTTTGGTAATAATTATTAACCGGCAATTAGTGCCCCAAGTGCTTTTTGATATAATGCTATCTTATATAGAATTTATTTCAGCTGACAAAAGTTATCTAAATTTAGCAAGGCACACAAGTATAACTGGCTAGAAATCAATAATGTTTCATTTTTTCACCTACAGTAACAGACATCACTCCGCTCACTTGACAACAATCAAAAGGCTTGTGCATTTAACCCATTACCAGATAGCAAAACTTTAGACTGCTCCATATTGCAAGAAGTTGCAGACGACTATTTAAACTTTATGAAATTAAGATTTGTTCAACTTTCTGGATAGAAAAATATAGTGGAAAATGAAGAAATTGCTTTTTGCACAATGTTTTCCCAATTGCCTTTCTTGAGGGGCATCAGAAACATTGTGTGGGAATGGATAAACATCACTTTCAACAATCAGCAATATATATTTCATTAGTATAGGTTTATTCAACTAAACAGTGTTACAATTACCATTAGCCTTTTGCTTTTTGCCAAAAATATTTCAACTCATTACCACAAAATTCAGCTTTTTGATGGCCCAAAACAAACAATAATGTGTTCAAATTGTGACTTTAATAAATGACCTTGATTTTGATCATATGACCTTGACCTTACAACCAACTGATGCGGGTCACAGCATTCAAGGAACCTTTATCCTTTAGTTTTTATCTCAAAAAGGCTCAAAGTAATTGTAAATGTTAAGTTTTTTTGTTAAGTATTGTAGACAGATGGGCAGACTTACAGACAGACGGATAACAGTAAAATAAGAGCCGTCATAGATGCTCCAGACATGCTTAATTTTAATGTTTGACCTTGGAACTATGTGAATAAATATTTCAAATGGCAAATCTACTCATGATAGCGAACATTTGTGTAAAGTTATTTCCAAATCCATCCATAATTATGCTCTGGGAATGCTTAGTATTTATAGAGAACAATTGTATAAAGTCATTGAATTTCATTCATAATTTTAAAGGCTATGTGACAGCCAAGGTTCTTTTCAACATTTGACCTAGAACTGAGACCTTGAAGATATTTGATTTTTTCCCAAATGGCACGATAGAGAACAATTGTGCAATGTTATATTGAAATCCTTCTATAATTGACAGAGCTATGCGCTGGGTATACTCAATTTTAATTTTTGACCTTCAAATGTGACCTTGGAGCTATCTGATTTTTTTTTTCAAATGGTACATCTGCTCATGATAGAGACCAATTGTGCCAAGTTAATTTGACATCCATCCATAACTGAAGGAGCTATGCTGTGGACAAAATCAATTTTAACCTTTCATCTTGAACTGTGACCTTATCCTTGGACCATTAAAAAAAAGGGGGGGGGGAATTGTTAGCGCAGTATCATTAGCAGATTCTTTGGATAAGATAGGAAAAGGGGCTCTTATGAAGGAATCTGATAAAGGGACACCAACGGATCATTTCTGTAAAGTTTGTTTGAAATCAGAAGATTTCAAAGGCTTCACCATATATCAGAAGATTTTCAAAGGCTTCACCAATATCAAAATAGCCCCGCCCATTAAAGCCATGTTTTTCCTCTGATCAAAATTCTTTGAAGAACCTGACAAAGGGTCACCCAAGGATCATTTTTGTGAAATTTGGTTGAATTCCGTTCAGTACTTTCTGTGGAGAAGATTTTTAAAGTAAAAGTTTACGGACAGACATAGGCCTGCAAGGCGGACACAACACCATAACAATGGCTTCGGCCAGTGAAGCAAAAAAACATTTTTGATATTTTGAATGACAAACATTTGACATAAATGATAGTCTAATCTACTCATTTAACCAAGCACCACACAATAACGCTTTCTGATGCCACAAAGAAATACAATCATGAAAATTTTTCTGGGAGAAGGAGATAATTGCTTGTGACAAGCAATTTCTCCTTTTCTCACAATGCTTTCCACCCTATAATTATTATGTATATTTATTTTCCAATTTAAGTGAAATTTAAGCGTCATTTAAAATGTCATCTGCAACATCTTACAATTTGGACCAGTCTAAAATGTTGTCATCTGGTAATGAGTTAAGTGAAAGCTCAGTATGCTTACATTCCTTAAATAGAATTCTGGTTTAATTCTGATTTAGCAGCTTAAAATCCATAAAGCCCACTAAATCTTGATTTTTAACCCTTGTCATGCTGAACCCGGAATATTTCTGTTTCTGCAGGAGGGATAAACATATGTGCAGCCTGATCTTAGTTTACACCACATGTTTGTCCTTTTTAAGCCTGAATTGTTTATAGGATCAATTTTCAAAAGATATATTGACCCACAACTTGTGATTTGTGAATGTTCAGTATTTTGATTTTAATGCAATTGTGAAAAAAGGATTTTATTCAGCATGGCAAGGGTTAACCCATTCCCACACAATGACACTTTTGGACCCTCTGAGGGAAAACAATTTCATAATCATTGTGGAAAATGAAGAAATTGCTTGTCACAAGCATTTTCCACAATGTTTTCAACCCAGAAAGTGGGAAAAATCTAAAATTTCATAAGCTAAATTGTTGTACGAAATTCCTTTCAATTTGGATCAGTCCTAAATTCTGTTGTCTGTTAATGAGTTATATAATAATTTTAAAATCTCTGTGAAAAGAACACACATCATTCTGATCTCACATTCTTTAGCCTAGCTAAACCATTACGAGACAACAACATTTTAGACTGTTAAAAATTAAAGGATTTACAGAAGATAAAAGTGGGGTAGAAAAACATTCTGTGAAATGGAGAAATTACTTGTTACAAGTAATTCTACCTTTAGACAGGTCCAAATTGAAAAGGGTCTTGCTGTCTACAACTGCAAGCTTGTTTTTTTTTGGTTTTTTTTGTTAAATTTATGATAAGCCTATGTGTGTGCGTGCGTGTGTGTGTGAGTGTGTACATGTGTGCACGTGTGTGTTTGAACGTAGCCAAATGAGTGCATTTAATGTATTTTATGGAATCTAGTTGTTTTACTCTGTCTCTTATAACTCTATTTTAGAGTGGCTTTGATCACCTTTTACTCGTTTTTTATATGTATGTGTTTGCATTGTAAATCAAAGACGAGACGTAAATAAATAAATAAACTGTGAAAATTTAAAAATAAGCACAAGATAGTGTAGAAAACATTGAGAAAAGACGAAGCTGCTTGTTACAAACAATTTCTCCTTTTCTCACAAGTTTTTTTTTCCTGTAGTGAGTGAAAATACTGGATTGTTTGGGAATGGGTTAATCAAGACAATAAGAAATAGACAGCATTAACCCATTGCCACACATTGAAGCTTTTGGAGCCCCTCAAGATAAAAAAAAACAACAAGAGGCCCATGAGGGCCTGAGACGCTCTACTGGTTATCAAGTTTTCCGTTAAAGAAATCTGATATTTAAGGAAGTTAATTGCTCAAAGAAGAATGCATAAAGAAAAAAAAGGGGGCTTTATCCCCTTTATCATTTTAAGCAACAATCCTCAAGGCCCCTTTTCCCATGTTTCATGACGGATCCACTCCATTTCCAAAAGAAAGTTACCTTATGACCCTACAATCATTCTGTGAATATTTCATCAGAATCTGACAATAATTGTGGACTTAATCACATAAACAGGATTGTTTTGAATGAAAATCAATAAGGCCCCTTTTCCTGTGTTTTCTGATGGATCAATTTCATTCCAAAAGGAAGTTTCCTTACAACCCGACAATTGTCCTGTGAAATTTAAAAGACAACTTGATAATGATTGTGATCTTCATCACATACACAAGAATGTTTTGAATGATAATCTGTAAGGCCCCTTTTCCTGTGTTTCAAATGCCACAATTATTCCATGCATCTTTGAAGAGAATCCAATAAAACTGTTGACTTTATTGTGTTAACAAAGACATTAATTCAAGTTCTCATAGGGCCCCTTTTCCCGTGATATTTTACTGTTGGTTTTATCATTCTATGAAAGTTAAAAGAGAATCCGATGAAATATTGGAAATTCATTATGTTTACTAGAATATTAAAAAAAAAAAAATCATATGGCCCCTTTTTACATGATACTTGATGGATTGTACCCAGTTCTGAAAAGAACTATCTAAGTATTTGTACAATCATTCTGTGAAATTTTGAAGTGAATCCGGTGAAATCAAGGGACATCATTGTGTTAACCAGAATATTTAAGAGAGTTTTTCATAAGGCCCCTTTTTATGTGACCCTTGCTATAGTCAGATCCACTGTCAAAATCAACAATTGGAATGATGGTACAATCAATCTGTTTAATCTGTGGAATTTATTGTGTTAATGAGTTTATAGTGAAATATTCATAGGGCCCCTTTTCTCATGATACTTTACAGAACAAACCAAATTTCAAAAGGAACAATTCTAATGAAGGTAAAAGTTAAAGAGAATCAATGAAAACAGTGGACTGAATTGTGTCAAGAATTTTTGTAACTAAATTTTCATAAGGCCCCTTTTTCTGTGAAACTTAACAAATCAGACCCAATGTACAAAGGAACAATCCTAATGATAGTTTGAAGAAAATGATAAAGACTGAGGACTTTATTGTTATATTGATGTTTTGTAATAAATTTTTTATAAGGTCCCTTTTCTTGTGTCACTTAACCAATCAGACCTAATTTACAAAGGAACAATCCAAATGATGGTACAATCATTCTATTAAAGTTTGAAGAGATTCTGATTAAGACTGAGGGCATTGTTGTGTTTATGAGGATTTGGTAATACTTTTTCATACAGCCCCTTTTCCTATGATACTAGACAGATCAGGCCCAATTTGGAAAGAAACAATTCTTATGATGGTACAAACATTCTGTGAAAGTTTGAACAGAATCTGATGAAAACTGCAGACTTTATCTTGGTGTCAAATTTTTAAAATAAAATTTTCTTAAGGCTCCTTTTCCTGTGATACTTGAAGGATCAGGTCTCATGTCAGCATCAACAATCGTGATTATTGTACAATGATTCTGTGAAGGTTTGAATAAAATCCAATGAAAGCTCTGGACTTGGTTACAAGGATTATAGATAAAATTCTCTAAAGGCCCCTTTTCCCATGATACTAGACAGATCACGCCTAATTTGAAAAGAAAGAATCCTTATGATGGAATAA
The DNA here is from genome assembly GCA_946902895.1 of Fragum fragum. Classification (NCBI taxonomy): domain Eukaryota; kingdom Metazoa; phylum Mollusca; class Bivalvia; order Cardiida; family Cardiidae; genus Fragum; species Fragum fragum. Next base: position 30,408,172 of record OX336370.1, on the reverse strand, counting down.
TCATTCTGTGAAAGTTTTAACAGAATCTGATGAAAACTGTTGACTTTATTGTGGTACAATGATTTTAAAATTAAATTTCATAATGCTCCTTTTCCTGTGATACTTGACGGATCAGGTCTAATGCAAACATCAACAATCATTATTATTGTACAATTATTCTGTGAATGTTTGAAGAAAATCCGATGAAAGCTCTGGACTTGGTAACAAGGATTTATAAATGAAATTTTCATAAGGCCCCTTTTCCTGTGCTTCTTGACAGTTCAAACCCTGTTATGAAAAGAATGATAGTTATGACCTTCCAATCATTCTGTGAAAGTTTCAACAAAATCTGATCAAAGCTGTGGGCTTTATTGTGTTAACAGGGTTTTATTAATTGAATTTTCATATAGCCCCTTTTCCCATGTTACTTGATGGATCTGAACCAATTCCAAAGGGAACTCTTCTTACAAAAGTATAATTATTCTGTTTGAGTATAAAGACAACCCCATCTCATCTGTGGACTTACAAGCATTAATTAAGATTTTTTTAATTGAATTTTCCTAAGGCCCCTTTTCCTATGTTTCTCAATGGATCAGACCCAATTTGAAAGGAACAATCCTTATGATGGTACAATCATTATGCGAAAGTTTTAACTCAATCAGGTGAAATCTAGGGCCATTACATGTTAACTAAGATTTTTTTTATTAAATTTTCATAGGGCCCCTTTTCCCATGAAACTTGATGGATCAAACCTTCTTCCGAAAGGAACAATCCATTTAATGTAATAATCATTCGGGGAATGTTTGAAGAGAATTTGTTGAAAACTATGGACTCTATTGTGTTTTCGAGGACTTTTTCAATCCAGTTTTAATCGGGCCCCTTTTTCCCGTGGTCCTTGACTGATCATACCAAATTTTGAAAGGAACAATTCTTATGATGGTACAATCATTCTGTGAAAGTTTGAAGTCAATCAGATGAAAACTGTGGACTCTAGAGTGTTAACAAAGATCTTTGAATTAAATTTTAATAAGGCCCCTTTTCCTATGTTTCTTGAGGAATCATATCCGATTCCAAAAGGTACAATCCTTATGATGGTACAATCATTCTGTGAAAGTTTGAAGAGAATCCGTTGTAAATTGTTGGCTATAGATTATTAATGAGAATTTTTTATTAAACATTTCATAAGGCCCCTTTTTCCTGTGTTTCTTGAAGGATCATAACAAATTTCAAAAGGAAAAATCCTTATGATAGTACAATCATTCTGTGAAAGTTTGAAGGGAATCCGATGAAAACTATTGACTCCAGAGTGTTAACAAGAATTTTTTAATTTAATTTTCATAAGGCCCCTTTTCCCCTGTTTCAAAACAGATCAGACCCATTTTCGAAAGGAACGATCCTTATGATTGTACAATCATTCTGAGAAAGTTTGAAGAGAATCCAAAGAAAACTGTTGACTCTATCGTGTAAACGAGGATTTTTTAATTAAATTTTCATAAGGCCCCTTTTCCCGTGTTTCTTGACGGATCATACCCATTTTCGAAAGGAACTATCCTTATGTTGGTACAATCATTCTGAGAAAGTTTGAAGAGAATCCAATGAAAACTGTTGACTCTATCGTGTAAACGAGGATTTTTAATTGAATTTTTAATGAATTTTCATAAGGCCCCTTTTCCCCTGTTTCATAACAGATCAGACCCATTTTCGAAAGGAACGATCCTTATGTTGGTACAATCATTCTGTGAAAGTTTGAAGAGAATCTGATGAGAACTGTTGACTCTATTGCGTAAACGAGGATTTTTTAATTAAATTTTCATAAGGCCCCTTTTCCCGTGTTTCTTGACGGATCATACCCATTTTCGAAAGGAACGATCCTTATGATGGTACAATCATTCGAGAAAGTTTGAAGAGAATCCGATGAAAACTGTGGACTTTATCGCGTAAACGAGGATTTTTAATTGAATTTTTAATTAAATTTTCATAAGGCCCCTTTTCCCGTGTTTCTTGACGGATCATACCTGGAACGATCCTTATGATGGTACAATCATTCTGTGAAAGTTTGAAGAGAATCTGATGAAAACTGTGGACTTTATCGCGTAAACGAGGAAAAGTTTAACGGACGGACGACGGACGGACGCACAGACGGACACATGGACGCCGGACGGGAAAAAGCCATCGCTATAGCTCTAGTGGCCTTCGGCCAGTAGAGCTAAAAAACTGTGCAAAATGAAGAAATTGCTTGTAACAGTCAATTTCTTTATTTTACACAATGTTTTTTACCCAGTAAATTGAAAAAAAAAATTGTCGCCTGCAACTCCTTTCCATTTGGACCAGTTTAAAATTTTGTTGTCTTGTATTGGGTTAAGTGAAAAAGTTTCCATACCTTTGGCTTAGCCTAAATAAAATCAACTTATTTCATATCCATTCCATCACAAGTTATGTGAAACCTTTCACATTACATCATTAATGCAGTTTTCATATTGTTAATGCTTGACTTCCCTTATAACTCATAAAAGTATTTATTTTGTAGAGATAAAATTAACTTTTAAGATTTTGATTAACCTTGATATAGCATATTTTGTTAAATTCAAAAACCTAATAACTACAGCTTATAACAAGCTATAGTTATAAAGTTTTAGAAGAGGAACAACACTAAGTATACCGACTTTTATTCTATCACAAGTTACACCATGTTTCTAATGCATGGGTTCAGTGGAATGTAACGTGAATGGACTTTTTACTACGCTTTTTAAAAGGACGTAAACTCCATGCTTGACTAACACAGGTCTTACTGTATTTGTTTGTGTTTTGGTTTGGTATATATGCACTTAATTCTGCAAGTAGGCAAAAAATAAACAACATTAGAATGTAGTAGACAACATAGTGAGAAATTGATAAACTACTTGTTTTAGATATAAATGTCTTTCCAAAAACGTTTTTTCCCTAATATTTGAGCCTATTATAAATGACAAAATATACAACCCTTCCCAATTATCCACTTTTTACACCCCTCAAGAACAAATCTTAGAAATATGATGTAGGAAATAAGGAAAATTCATATAACAATCAATTTCTTCATTTCCCACAAAGTTTTCCTTCCCAAAAGATAAGGATTTTTTAGATTTCAAACTATAATTGTTGTCTGCAACTTTTCTCAGGTTGCGTCAGTTTAAAACATTTTCACATAAGAATGATTTTTGCAGCCCCTTTTTGTTTGTTACAAGCAATTTCAACATTATCCACAATGTTTTCTAAACTCCCCCTCCCCCCCCCCCCCCCAAGAAAAAAAAGGAGAATCAACTTGAAATTGTTATCTGTAAAATCTTTGATGTTGGACCAGTCTCAAATATTGTTGTGTTAAACAAGACAATACTAAATAATAAATAAATAAGTCGAGGAAAAACAAACAACAACAACCATGCACACAACAACCTGGGCACGACAATACCTTCGGTTTTCTACAAAAACAGCCAACTATTGCAAAAATAGAACAAACTTAATTCATATCCAATCTGTCATTTATTGCGTGAAACCTTTTAATGCAACATCAACTATGTAGTTTTCAGATTTTGATCTAGCTCATCAATGCTTGACTGCACTAACAACCCTTGACTAATCTTAATTAAACTTGCACAATTAAGCTATGCATTTGCAAGATTAAGCTGTGTATAAAGTGCTTTCTTTATTTCAAAAACCTTAAAAATACATCAAACTGTAGCTGTAGTTATAGATGTACAAGTTTTTGTTAGTGAACAAAAGTCAATTTTGTCTATACCAATATAGACACAATTCACCTTTGATCACACACCATAATTTGTACATCCATACAAAGCTTTAGCAGTTTAGTGACAATACAGTATGTTTATTTCAGTATCAAAAGTTGTGGATTTTTTCTGTAACTGTAAAGACAAAATTGACTTTTCATCACTCAATATAACTTGTACATCTATACAACACATCTCTAATGAGATTCTATGAGATAAATGGTAACTTTAATGGTTTTTTACTACGTTATTAATTGATAACGTAACCATGGTCATGCTTGACTGCTCTTACAGTCCTTATCCATGTTTTGGTGTGGTACACAAGCACTTAATTTTGCCTGTAGACAACATATATTAAACTTAACTCTTGCTCTGCTGAATATTTTTCCTGATTTCCTATATTTGAAAAATTTAACATTAGTAGATCGATCTTTGTTCAGACTTCTCTCACAATAGCAACAATAAGCAGGTAGGGTAGGCTATAATCAGACTGCACATCTGTGCAGGCTGATCTTAGTCTATACACCTGCCAAAGCCATGGTCAAAGCAGGAATATTCTGAAAATAACCATGACAAGGGTTAAGGACCAACTGTAGCAGAATTAAAACATGGTGAGAAATTGACAAATTCTGTTCTCTGTACATCAAACTTTTTTCTTCTTCCATTTCACTAAATTGTATCAAACAGCTTTCGATGAAAAGAAAAAAGAGACCAATTCACTAATCCTGGCTATCAATCAGAATCGAAGGACAGGAAATTATTTTTAACTCTGACATTGGCAAACATTTATGTGAAGCATTTTTGTTGGTTGGGCAACTAAAACGTTATTAATACAGCTCATTCAAGCTTTAGTTACAACAATTAGGCCGCCAACCATCAATTTTACATTTTTGTTACATGTTACTGGCCATAATTTTGCAAAATAATGTTCCTTAACCCTTTCCCACACGGTGACGCCTTTTTACGCCCCTCAAGAAAAACAATTAGGAAAACATTGTCTAAAATGAAGAAATTGCTTGCGACAAGCAATTTCCTCATTTTACACAATGTTTTCTACCAAGAAAGTTGAAATAATCTAAAATTTCATTTACTCTGAAATGTTGTCTACAAAACCTTTCAAAGATCAGTCTAAAATTTAGTTTTGTGGGAATGGGTTAATACTGAAGTGGAACTTCCCAGCGGAGTCTTTGCGCAGGGCCAGCAATCTGTCAATTCCCACACAATCCTATTTTTTTTTACTCTTTCAAGAAAAACATGAAAAAATAATGTGGGAAATGAAGAAATTGCTGTCAAAAGAAAATTCTTTACTCTCTACTATTTTTTCTTCTCAGAGAGACTTAAAGATTTTTAAAATTTAATCAAATTGAAATTTTCGTCTGCAAAGCCTTTTAATTTGGACCAGTGTAAAAGTGTGCTTTTCTCTTTTAAATCTTCCTATTTTTGTTCAATTTCAAAGACTGTGTGCAAATGCAGAATCCAAATATCTTAACTAGATCAAACATGGAAAATGTATACTACAGGATGCTACAAAACCAAATATCAAAGTTCTAAACTTTCTGGTTTCAAAGAAGCTTTTTAAAGGTTTCCTTCTTTGTCTAAATATAAGATAGGTTGTGTTAGAGGATGCTATATACCAAATATCAAATCTCTTGGCTTTCTGGTTTCAGTGAGATAGATTTTTATAAAAGTTTTCCTTATTTGTTTCAATTAAACAAGAGTTGTGCATGGACAACATTGTTTGCCCTTCTGGGTGCTTTTACAATAGGGTTAAAGGTTAAGGGCACATGGATACAGAATCAAGGTCAATGCCTCATCCCGATAAAAGCACATGTGAAATATGAGCACCCTAGGAGATTTTTTATGTTTTCCTTCTTTGTTTCAATGTAAAATGGGGGCGTGCCTTGGTGGAGCCCATATTTGACCCAAGGGGCATCATTATGAACAAACTTGAAAGATGTCCCCTAGGAGGTGCTGCATACAGAATGTCAAAGCTTTGAGTCGTCTGGATTAAGGGAAGAAGATTTTCAAAGTTTTCCCTCTTTGTCTCCTTTGTTTGAACAAACTTGATAGGTAATAGATGATCAGGTGAGCTAAAAGTGACCGAAATATAATAGTTAGTGTTTGGTCAAAGTTCTTTATAAAGGGAAAGGGTCAGTCACATGGTCAAGGCCATTTTCTTAAAGCATATCTCCTGAATATTGCATGTGTGAAATATAGTTACCTAGGTACCACAGTAGAAAAGTAACAAGAGTGCAATTGGTCCTTAAGCACTCACCTGAGTCGATGTCTACAGAAGTAATCAAAGCGCTAGTGACTTAATTTCAGTCAAAAGTATTTTGTGAGCAATATCTTGTATAAGAAATGAAAACACATTGTTACAAAGATTCATAATTTTTGTTCCCCTGGCTTAGATATGGAGACAAACAAATTGATCCAATATGAAGGCAGTTAAGCAAAATATGTGGCCTATAGAGAGCACACTATCATTTCTTGATGTTTATCCAAGTGACCTAGTTTTTGAACCCATGTAATAAAAGAAATAAATTCTGACAAAGAGTTAATGGACACAAACAGTGTAAACAAATATCAAGACATTTGAGACAAAATATAGCCTCTAGAGTGCAAACAAGGTTTTTCTAAGATTTGACCTAGTGACCTAGTTTTTGATCTCATGTGACCAAAATATATCAAACTTATTATTTATAAACTTTGGACACTTGGGACAGGGGCATTTTTACCCAACAGATATAGTTTCATCACTAGATTCGCTTAACCCATTACCCGACATGTAATTTTTAGACTAGTCCAAATTGAAAGGAGTTGCAGACAACAAATTAAAATTTATAAATTTTTAGATTTTTTCAACTTTTGGGGTAGAAAACATAGTGTAAAATGAAGAAATTGCTTATAACAAGCAATTTCTTCATTTTACACAATGTTTTCCCAGTTGTTTTTCTTGAGGGGCGTTCAAAAGCGTCACTGTGTGGGAATTGGTTAGGTGTCTGATTTGCACCACTGGCCTGAACTTCCTTATCATATTTCCTTTAACATAGGAAGAAACTCATATAAAAATAGAATTACCGATTTTGCAATTTATGTTATGGGCACTTTATCTATTCTCAGTCCAGCAGTATCAATTATTTCCCATGCCTCACTATGTGGTATCAACCTGAAATTTGGGGAATCCTACTATGCTTCATTATCAAACCTATCAAAACTTCTTATTTAAGAGCCCTCAGATACAGGTTATATTGCTTGAATATAAAGTATGAAATAAACCGGGAAAAGGGTTCAGACAGATGAAGAGGCTATATGCTAATGCTTCTCCAGATATACTTCATTTAAACAGATGTTCTTGAGCTGCGACCTTCACCTTGGAACTATCTGTAAATATGTTGCAAATGGCATGTCTATTCATGATAGAGAACAATTGTGCAAATTTATTTCGAAATCCATCTGTAATTGAAGGAGCTATGCTCTAGACATGCTTATGTAATTTTATCATTCAACCTTGAGCTGTGACCTTGATCTTGGAGCTATCTGACTTTTTTTTTAAATTGCACATCTACTAAAGATATATCATTTCTGGAGCTATGCTGCAGACATGCTATATTTTTATGTTTGACCTTGATGTTGAAGCTATCTGAATATTTTTTTTCAAATGTTACATCTCCTAATGATAGAAACAATTGTGCAAAGTTACATTAAATACATCCATAATAGAAGGAGCTATACTATGGACATGCTTAATTTTAACATTTGACCTTCAGCTGTGAGCTTGACCTTTGAACTATCTGAAATCTTTTTTCTTTTAATGGAACATCTGCTCATGATAGGAAAAAATAGTGCATTTTTTTCAAAATCCACCTAAAGTTTTAAGAGCTGTGCTCATGACATGTTTAAATTTTAATGTTTGACCTTAGAGCTATCTGAATATTTCTCTCAATGGTACATCTACTCATGATAGAGAACAATTGCGCCAAGTTATATTGAAATCCACTCATAAATGAAGGAGCTATGTTCTTGAAAAGCTCAATTTCAATATTTGACATTTTGATATTTGAATTGTGACCTTGACTTTTGTGCTATCCAAAAAATGCATTAGTTTCATGTAATTTTTAAAGGGTCGTGAAAATTAAAGGTAGACATACGATGGACATTTGGATAGACAAAGTGGTGACTATATGCTCACCCTTTTGGGAGTATAAAAAATCTGACAAAGGATCATCAAAAGATTATTCCTGAGAAGTTGAAGATTTCAAAATTTTAAGTATTTACATGTACTATATTTGGAAAGTTCTTTGTAGAAATCTGATAAAAGGTCACCATGAATGATTCTTCTAAAATTTGGTTTAAACCCGTCTGCTGTTTTCTGAGAATTTTTATTTTAAGTTTTCACCATGTGTCATACACGGAAATATGCCTTGTCCATAAAAGCCATGCTTTTTATCCAATCAATATGTTTTTAAAGGAACCTGATAAAGGGTCACCCAAGGATCATCCCTGTGAAATTTGGTTAAAATCTATTCACTGGTCTCTGAGAAGATTTTCAAAGTTTTCACCATATATGGAAACTAACCACACCCATAAAAGCAGTGTTTTTGTCCCATCAAAGTTCTTCTGTTAAAGGGTAATCCTAGGAATATTCCTGGGAAATTAAGTTGAAATCTGTTCTGTACTTTCTGAAAAGATTTTTAAGTAAATATGGAGGTATGTACACACTGACACACTACAGACAATGACATGACAATAGCTTGTTGGTTTTTAGCCAGTGGAGTTAAAAATTGCTGCATTCCAAATATAAATGCCCTCAGCCTTATTGTGAAGAATAATATCATTTTTTGAGCTTTCTCAAATTTTTCCTTTTTAGCTAGCAAAGCATCAGCTTTGATAAGTTAACAGAGAAAAATTGTGAGGTCTGCTCAGAGTTCAACGAGTGTGAACTACCTCTGGTGGCTTAACCACTTAATCCATTAAATGCATACGCCATAAAATGTAGTTCCTATTTCAGGAATATTGCAAACTTTGCCTGCAAGCTCATCTCCTAGGTATATTTAGCTCTCTTGAACACATTGTGCTCAAAACTTTACTGATCAGAGTCTTCAAAGAAGTTGCAGACGATGATTTGAATTTTTAAATATTTATCTCTCTGGGTAGAAAACACATTGTTTTCCAGACCTTTTCTCTAAAGAGGCGTAAAAAGCGGAGATTCTGTGGAAATGGAGTAACTCCTTGCTTACTTTGACCTTGTTTATCATGATGATTTATGATAGAGAAGATACTTAACAAGAGGCCCATAGGGCCTTATCGGATACCTCAGTCCAAAGAGCACAAAAACAAATAAAAGTCCACTGGATTATGCTACATACTAAATATCAAAGCTCTAAGCCTTTTAGTTTGGGAGAGAAAGATTTTCACTAAACAAGCCTATGTTAAACATCTTGGAACATGCTAATTCTGACCCTGGGGCCATAAGTTTACAATCTCAATGGGGGTCCACCATGTGATGCTACATACAAAATATTTAAGCTTTAGGATCTCCTCTTTGGGAGAAGAAGAGTTTTAAATTTTCACTATATAAGCCCTATATAAAATTCGTGACGTCCAGGAATGGGCTAATTATGACCATAGGGCCATAATTCATACAATATTGATAGAGATCCACCAGATGATGCTACATACCAAATATCAAAGCTCTAAGCATTTCTGCTTGAAAGAAATAGATTTTTAAAGTTTTCACAATATAAGCCTATGTTAAATTTGTGACATCCAGGAATTGGCTAATTTTAATCTTGATGCAGTAATTTGTACAATCTTGATAGAGGTCCACAAGAGGATGCTATATACCAAATATCAAAGTTCTAGTCTCTCCTGTTAGGGAGAAGAAGATTTTTACAAATTTCACTATAAAAGCCTATGTTAAATTTGTGACATCCAGGAATGGGCTAATTCTAATCTTGAGGCAATAATTTGTACAATCACAAGACGATGCTGTTTACCCAATATCAAAGTTCTAGGCTCTCCTGTTTGGGAGAAGAAGATTTTTCACAAATTTCACTCTATAAGCCTATGTTGAATTTGTGACATTTGGCAATGGGTTATTTTAATCCTGAGGCAATAATTTTTACAATCTTGATAGAGGTCCACCAGATGATGCTACACACCAATATTAAAGCTCTGGGCTCTCTAGTTTGGGAGATTTTTCAAAATTTCTCTATATAAGCCCTTTGTAAAACTTGTGACGTCCAGGAATGAGCTAATTCTGTCTCCGAGTCCATGGTTTACACAATCTTGATAGAAATTCACCAGATGATGCTACATACCAATATCCAAGCTCTGGGCCCTCTAGTTTGGGAGAAGAAGATTTTTGAAATTTTCACTATATAAGCCTATGTTAAACTTGTGAGGTACGGGAACGGGCTAATTTTGACTCTGGGGCTATAATTTATACATTATTGATAGAGGTCCGCTAGATGATGCGACAAACCAAATATCGGAGCTGTAGGTCTTTTAGTTTGGTAGAAAAAGATTTTCAAAGTTGTTACTATGTAAGCTTATGTACCCCACCCACCTTTGCCGCCCCTAGCATTTCTTGATAGATTTTTTTTCCTTGTACAAACTTGATAGTCCTTGCCCTAAAGACTCTAAATACCAAATGTGAATCTAATCTGTCAGCCAGTTCATGACAAGAACATTTTCAAAGATGTACCCTTTTTGACCCCTTATGGAGTCCCAAGGGGAGATAACTTCATGACGTGTACAAATCTGAAGCGACTTCCCATAAGGATGCTTCCTGCCAAGTTTGGTTGAAATCCATCCTAGGGTTCTTAAGAAGTTGAAAATGTAAAAAGTTTCTTAAAATAAAAATTTTCAAAGATTGACTAAAATTTCCCATTTTCAAATACTATGGCAATCAGAATATTTCGTGGATTTGAATCATTTAACAATTTTTGTAGAACTTCTCCCAGTGAACATTCCTGCAAAGTTTCAGCTTGACCAGCTTACTTGTTTGGAAAAAGGTTTTTAAAGCATTTGTGGACAGACAGACGGATGGATGACGGACAATGACCAATAACAATAGCTCACCTCACACTTATGCTTGGGGGAGCTAACAAGAGGGCCATTGGCCCTAAATCCCCCACCTGAGTCAATTAGGAGTAACAAGCACAAGTGACCTAATCTTGTCCTAACCGGATTTCTTACCAGTCTTGTCTCAAAAATGAAACCAGAAAGACATTCTTATCTTGTTGCAAGATATTCATGCCAGAAGTATAATGACTTCAAAGCAAGGAAGGTTATTAACCCTTGTCATGCTGAACCCGGAATATTCCGGTTTGGGCAAGAGGTATAGACAAAGATTAGCATGCAGTCTAATCTTGGTGTACACCTCCTGCTTGTACTTTTCCTACTAGAAAAGTTATGAACTTTTTTTTTTAAAAGAAATACTGACTATTGAACAACAAGTACTATCAGTGCTCTCAGCCCTTTGATTTCATTTCATTTCCGTAAGGGATTTTATACAGCATGACATGGGTTAAAAGCTCTGACCTTAACCATGTTACCCAAATTGAATGTGACAGAGATCATGGAGACAAACATTCTGAACAAATACAAAATCCTTTGATATAAATATTTGGCCTTAGAGTGTACATAGGGTTTTTCTAGGGTTTGAACATATTTTTAGCCCTATGTGAACCAATATATTTAACTCAAACAAGATATCATGGAGAAAAACATTCTGACCAACTTTTAAGACATTTGTGCCAAAACTGTAGCCTCTAGAGTGCATACAAGGGGTTTCTATGATTTGACCTTGTGACATAGAGATAGGATGTAGCAGAGGTTAACTAGAGAGAGTATTTTAAAATGTATATAATTAGATAGAATTACCTTTAGGAAAATCCTCAGCTCTATAGAATGTAATTTTGACCTGTGCAGTCTGACCAGGGTCATTCTTTGCTTGACAGGTCACACCAATTATATGAATAATTATTTGGACTGGAATAGATACTAGATGGCTATTGGCCCTGGCACGCTCACCTGAGACAGTCAAATTTAATGATAAGGCTAGGATTTGGTTACAAGTGGGCCTATTCATTAAAAGGGGGGGGGGGACCTAGGGAACATTTCTGCCAAATTTGGTTGAATTGGCCTGATGGTTTGGGAGAGGTTATTTAAAAATTCTTCTTTGTTTCTATCTAGCTCCAATCCCTCCTGAAAATCCGCCCCTGGTGTCCTGACATTATCGATTTTAACAATTTAGAAATAGGTCAACATGCAAAATATCAAGGCGCTCAGGAGAAGACAAAAAAGATCATTTTAAAAATTTCACTTTTGTCACCTTGGCAACTAGAGTTTTCAACAGATTTCAATTCTTTATGCCATTATGCCCATCTAAGGAACTTTTTTGCCAAATTTGGTTGAAATTGGTCCAATGGTTCGGGGGGACGGAAAAACCAGGAGTTGAACAGAAAAGGGTTATACTATTTTTAAAGGGGGCAACCTATGAAACATTTCTGTCAAATTTGGTTAAAATTAGCCCATTTTTTTGGGAGAAAATGTGGTTTAAAAAACTGCTGACAGATGAAGATGCCCCGTGGACGCTGGACACAGGGTGATCACAATAGCTAGATCAATCACTTTGTGCTTAGGTGAGCTGAAAGGGGACCATATTAGAAGTGAGAGAGAATAAATTCCTGTTCAGGCTGCACAGGTGGTAAAGAATAATCTTTGAACATTGTGTTGATTTTCTTAAATTAAGAATGGTCAATCTACTGGTACTTTACTTAATATTTTTGCCAGATTGACTTCTGCTTGATCTGACCTCTTTATCAAATACTTGATTTATATAATTCCCAGATTGTCTCTTTGAATGACAGGGCACACATTAACCCATTCCCATACAGTGACGCTTTTTGATGGCCCTAAAGAAAATCAACTGGGAAAACATTGTGTAAAATAAAGAAATTGCTTGTAATAGTAATGTGAAAGTAGAATGTAAACTTCCAGTATTTCATAACAGATATTATCCTTTGGTGGGAGACTTAAATATGGCAACTACAGCTTATTCAAGCTGTATTTATCATGTTTACATCGCCAGATTATAATTTGATTTTTCTTTATCTCCCTCAGCTAAGCGCCTTTGATCATATACAATGGTTTAAATTAATGTCAAACAGAACCTTCAATAAACTGCTCTATTGAACTGTAGTGGGCGTGGCTAATGTTGCCTCATTTTTGCTGCAAGGCATTGGATAGATAGCTGTATGCTAGATTTTATTAAACATGTTACGAGATGACAAAATTTAAAACTGGTCCAAAATGAAAGAAGTCACTGACAACACACTCAAATAGATGTCTGCAGTTTCTTCCAGTTTAAAGAAGTCTTAACCCTTGTCATGCTGAATTGAAATCCTAAACATAATTGCTTTAAAATAAAAGGACTGACAGCACTGAAAGGTCTTAATAAGGCTCAATATTACTTTTAACTAGAGGGGCTTGAGCCCCTGTATTGCTCCACAGACTTGAATGTACTGATTAAGCAAATTTTTGCATGAATTCAAAATAAACTTAGTATAAGGAAAATAAATCTAAGTCATTGAAATCTTTGAAATAGTTCTAGAGAACCATTTCAAATTTTTCATTGTTTTTATAAAAGTAAAATTTTCACTGTATACAATATATATGGACATAACCCACCATCGTAATAGGCATGTTTTTCAACCTTGCAAAATCATGTGAAGGAATCTGAGAAATAGCCATCTGAGAATCATTCCTGTGAAATTTGGTTAAAATCCATAAAACAGGTTTCTGAGAAATTTACAAAGTTTTCAGTATATACTATATATGGAGACTAGCCCTGACCATTAAGGCTATATTTTTCATCCAATCAAAATTCTTTTATATAATCTGATAAAAGGTCACCCAAGGATCGATCTGGTCATATATGGTTGAAATCCATTCATTCGTTTCTGAGAAGAAGAATTTCAAAGCTTTTACCACATATGGAAATTAGCACCGCTCATTAAAAGCCATGTTTTTCATCTGATCAAAATTATTTGAAGGAATCTGGTAGAATTTCATAATAGGATCATTTCTGTGAAATTTTGTTGAAATCCATCCACTTGTTTATGAGAAAAAGATTTTCAAAGCTTTTACCATATATGGAAATAAGTCCCGCCCATTAAAGTCATAATTATCATCTGATCAAAATTCTTTGAAGGAATCTGATAGAGGGTTACCAAAGGATCATTTCTGAAAAGTTGAAATCTGTTCAGTACTTTCTGAGAAGATTTTCAAAGGAAAAATTTACGGACAGATGACGGATGGACAACGGGACAAACAGACGGACGCACAACTGACACAATGCCATGACAATAGCTCTCTGGCTTTCAGCCAATGGAGCTAAAAATTGATTAATTAAATAGCTCTTGCTTAAAGGGGACAAACAGGAGGTGTAGACAAAGATCAGACTTACGTGCAGACTGATCTTTGACCATATTTCCTGCCCAAACAGGAATATTCTAGGTTCAGCATGACAAGGGTTAACTTGATAACAAAAGTTTATTATTGTCTTGTAAGGAATGAATAAACAAACTTTTGATGCCCAATTTGATGTTAAGAGATTAATTCTGTCTATACACATTTACCCAGATTTTGCCTTTCATAGCATACCTTAACTTGTGAATCAATACCATGTTTAACTTTTATAATACATTAAGGATGAGAAATTCTGCTATAATTCAAAAACGCTTACATAAATCAAAATATTTAAACGAATTGGTAATTAAATTGTCACTGGTTATGCAAGTAAAAAATAGAATATTGCAACATTGATTTATATACTACCTTTGCTTCTAGCAATAGACGTTGTCTGTATAAGTTAGTGCACAACTTATGTAAATGTCTATTTATTCATTTGTACTTACAGTAGTTTTACACTCAATATATGAATAAACTTATGATGTGATGTTTTACCAATTATGAGTTAAGTCTTAAATTTGTTTATTTCTTTTCTTATCTAGGACAAATCATTGACTGATTTTTTTTCATAGGAATAAAATGAAACTTGACAACAACAGCCAAAACCTCTTTATCTAACAAGATCACCACATGCGGATGTCAAAGCCAAGCTGTTCAATTGCTTGATAATGGATAAAATTTCAAAGTTGGAAAAGGAGCATAATTCATTTAAAAATACATTTTTCTTTTGATAGAGGTCATATATGTCATTTTTCAAGTGAGTGTATTTAATAATACTTGAGATGCTATAAAATATCAAAGTTTTCTGATGAAGACGCTTACAACAGGCCATAGCAATTACTCAGCGGCCAAGCTAAAAATTAACCCTTTCCTGTACAATCACTGGTTTTTATGTCCTTGTGATTCTAAACTTAAGAAAACATTGTGAGAAAAGAAGAAATTGCTTGTAACAAGCAATTTCTTCTTTTCCACAATATTTTCGAACCTACAGAATGGTTAGTTTTCAAATTTAATCCACTTTAAATTTTCGTCTGCAAAACATTTGAATTTGGACAGGTCTAAAATAATTCAAAACAGGAAAGGGTTAAGGCATTACTTTCCTGATATGCACAGGCACTGCTATTACATTTTTTTCCTCAAGACAGCAGAGGATAAAACACCACCAAAAGTAAAGCTTTCACATAGGATATTTTATTCAACATAATAGGTTAATGACTTTCATTAACTATTGATGATCTGTAGGTTGACTTAACAATTACATAATAAAATCACAAGTTAACAAGAAGTACAGGTGGAGAACACCACTTCAAACCAAAAAAAAAATTCATTACCTAACACTAATTAACGGATCATATCTGTCAATCAAGGAATCAATTGACAAAACAAATCATTCATTTAGACTGGTTGTGAACTTTGAACTCCCACATTGGCTGACATTTATGCGAAGCATCTTTGTTGATTTGTTACTTTTAAAATTGTAACCACAGTCTATTCAAGCTGTAGTTATGATGTTAAAATCACTATTTAACCATTTTAAAATTTTTCACATACATGTACTACTGGCCATAAATTTTGCAAAATAACACAACATTGAAGAGCGCCTTCCTGTCAACATTCAGTAGCATAGCCAGAGATTTGTTTATCATCCTTAGTGGTCGTCTAGAATATGACCTTGATTAGTGAATCTGACCTTGGCAGATGATGATCTTGCTTTTTTCAAAGGCAGATGTTTTTAAAAAGAATGGGTTCCTACCAAATATGGTCACTGTATCTCTAATAACTAGTCTTGATTTACAGTGTAACTGGTTAACCCTTTCCTGTTCAATCCCTGTTTTTTACATCCCCGTGTTTTCATACTTGAGAAAACATTGTGGAAAAAGAAGAAATTGCTTAAAACAAGAAATTTGTTCATTTTCCGCAATATTTTCTACCCTATTGAATGATAACTTTTCAAATGAAATTGACTTTATATCGTCGTCTGCAGATCCTTTGAATTTAGGTAGGTCTAAAATTTTGCAAAAGTGGAAAGGGTTAAAGTAGACACCTGTATTAACCTATTCTGCTACAATCCCTCTTTTTTATGCCCCTTCAGAAGAATGCTTGAGAAAACATTGTGGAAAGTCAAGAACTTGCTTGTTCCCATAATGGACAAATTTATGCAAATAAATTCCCCTGAATTAAGCAAGCTAGGGTGTTACTAAACCAATTTCAGTACAACAAAACTCCAAACTGGTCCAAGTTGAAGAGGTTGCAGACAACAAAATATTGTTGGTTTAAATTGAAAAATAAGGGCCAAATGAGATTGAAAACATTGTCAGAAAAGAAGAAATTACTTTTATAAGCAATTTCTTTTTTTCTTACCATGTCTTCCATAGAGTGCGTAAAACTGCAGGATTGTGTGGAAATGGGTCAATACATGTGAGATTTTCATAAAAAAAATTTATATCCAATTAACAAATATAAACTCATGTATTATACTCTGACACTCATTGACTGATGGACAACAGCACAACAATATGACTTAAACCTCTTTAAAACCCTTTCCTGTTTTAGAAATTTTAGACTGGTACAAATTAAAAGGTTTTGCAGACGACAATTCAAAGTTGAATTTATTTGGAAAATAATCATTCAGTGGGGTAGAAAATACTGTGGAAAAAGAAGAAATTGCTTGTTACAAGCAATTTCTTCTTTTTCCACAATGTTTTCCCAAGTATAAAAACACAGGGACGTAAAAACCAGTGATTATACAGGAAAGGGTTAAAACCCTTTCCAACACAATCTATGGTTTTAAAGACCTCAAATAAGTAAGTTATTAACTCATTACTACAAAATGATGCTTTCTGACATCCTGAAGAAATACAATCACGGAAAATTGTTTGCTAATAAGCAATATCTCTTCTTTTCATAGTGTTTTCCTACATGACACTTATTTTCGTATTTTAGCGTAATTTGAAAAGTCATCTGCAACTTCTTTCAATTTGGACTAGTCTGAAATTTTGTCACTGGTAATGGGTTAAGGAAGGCAATGAAGGTAAAGGGTTAATCACTTTTGATAAGGATTTTCTCCTTTTCCTACAAAGTCTCTGCCCTATAATATTCTATAAAACTGCTGTGAAACTGATCAATATGTATAGTATAAATGTAGTCTGAAAGGATATCAAACGCCATCTGCCTAATTATTGCTGTTTCTAGAGTGGATGATAACAAGGGCAAAATTTTCAAAATATTTATCTAGATTTTTTTGATAAAGCGTTCACAAGAACGACAATTTAACCTATTACCAAATGACAACAGTTTTTACTGGTCCAAATTTTAAGGGGTTGCATGAGATACATCAAAGTTATTCAAATTTAAGAATAAGTGCCAGAAAGTGTAGAAAACTATATCAGTATAGAAGAAATTGCTTGTTACAAGCCAATTCTTTTCTCTCAATGTTTTCTAAGGTTAATTTCAAGTAGAATGTAAAAACGCCAGATTGTGTGGGAATGGGATTAAGCTGCTAATTTAAAATCTTAATGCATTCATACACAATCCCACTTTTTGATGCCCTTTTACAAAAAGACTTTTAAAAACGTTGTGGAGAATAAAGAAATTGCTTGTTACCAGCGATTTATTCATTATCTACAATGTTTTCTATTGGAAAGACAGATTTTAAATTTTCATCAATTAAGATTATTGTCTGCAACTTTTTGAATTCAGTCAAGTCTAAAATTTTGTCACATGGTAATGGGTTTTGAAAGAAGGAAAGTAATCTTCCTTATCATTTGCTTAACCCATTCCCACACAACAAAATTTTAGACTTGTCCAAATTGAAAGGAGTTAAGGACAAAAATTTAAAGTTGATGAAATCTTAGATTTTTTAAACTTTCTGGGTAGAAAACACTGTGGAAAATGAAGAAATTGCTTGTAACAATGTTTTCACAATTGTTTTTCTTGAGCAACGTCCAAAAACATCACTGTGTGATAATAATGTCATGTAGCATGAACTATCATCTAAAAACTCCTTCAATTTGGAAGAGTGTCTAGTGTTACTGAAATGAAAAACAAAAATCGAGGAAACGTATAATGCAAAAAAGTGAAGGTAGAATCACATACTCTAGAAATTGTAATTCCATACACAGCAAATCACATGTTCAATAAGCTTACTTTGATCACTCTTTGCTCAAGAGAGGCTGACGTGATAACTCTATCTTACTTATCTTTTGTAACCACAATATTTTTAGAAAGATTTTCTCACATGATCTTCGATTAATTCTTATGGGGAAACTGGTAATGGTGAGATCTTGAGTTCAATAAGTGGGTTTTAATCCATTACCACAGGTCACTTTCTGATGCCCTGAAGAAATATGATCAAAGAAAACGTTGTGGGAAAGAAAAAATTGCTTGTAACAATATTTTTAACCTATTAAGAACTAATTTTCCAATTTTAGCGCAAGTTGGAATATCATCACCAACTTCTTTCAATTTGGACCAGTCTAAAGTTTTGTTATCTGGTAATGGGGTTTAACCCTCTCCTGTTCAATCCCTGGTTTCTATGTCCTTGAGAATTTATGATTGAGAAAAAGTTATGGACAAGCAATTTCTTCTTTTTCCACAATTTTTGTACCCTATTCAATGGCTATTTTTCATATTAAATCCACTTAAAATTTTTGTCTGTAAAACCTTTAAATTTTGACTAAAATTTTGCAAAACTAGAGTCTACCACTTTAACCCTTTCCTGGAGAGAACATTGTGGGAAAAGAGAAATTGCTTGTAACAATCAATGTCTTCTTTTTCCATGATATTTTCTAACCTGTTTGTTAGTTACTTTTAAAATTGCACTCAATTTTAGTTGTCGTCTGCAACTTCTTTCAAATTGGATCAGTCTAAAGTTTTGAAAAACAGGAAAGGGTTTATCAAACTAACAGTTTTATTAAAGTGAAGCTCACTTGTTTATCTGCTTACTGGGTATCACCAGTACTTTTACCAATTACCCCACAGCAAAATTTTAGATTGGTCTATTTTGAAAGGAGTTGCAGACGAGAATTTTAGATTTTTTCCACTTTCTGGATAGAAAACATTATGGAAAAATTATCACAATAATGCTTTTTGATGCCCCCTAGAAAAAAGTATTGGGAATTACTGTGGAAATGAAGAAATTACATGTTATAAACAATTTCTTCACTGTCCACAATGTTTTCTACCATAAAGCCAACGATTTTTCCAAGTTCCCATTTCCAATAATCCCACATTTCTTAAACATGCCATGCAGCAGAAAATGGAAAACATTGTGAAAAGGAAATATTGTATTTAATAAGCTAATTCTCCTTCTCTCACAATATTTCCTACCTATTGTGGTACTAGCTTCTAACAAGCAATTTCTTCTTTTTTCCACAGTGTTTTCTATCCTACTGAATGATTATTTTTGAAACAAAATAAACTTAATTTTCATATGCAAAACCATTGAATTTGGACAGGTCTATAATTTTTTCAAAACAGGAAAGGGTTAACCACACTAGAATTTTGTCGTCTGGTAACAGATGAAGATATCGTTTTCTATTGTTTTCTCTATTCAAAATGAAGACACACATATTTATCTAATAAATTTACAAGCAATTAAAAACATGATTTTGATATCAAAATTGGAAAAAAAAGTCCTCCCCATTTAAAACTTAACAAGAGGGCCACTTGCCCTAGTGAAGGGAATCAAATTCATAAATTTTCTTTTCTTTTCTTTTATCAGCTGATTCACTTTTATAAGTGGAAACAAAATTTTCTGTTTGAACCTTTAGACAATTCTCTAAAGGGGGTCTTTTTATTCCCTTAGAAGATATGTATACCAGTCAAAACAGGATATTTTTAGATTTTGAAGGTCAAAACTCTGGTTTATGAGCCAAGCAGGTGTCCTGCTAAAGTAGGCATAGATATATATTAACACTGAATGACTCCTCTAACTCTCTTCAGCTTAACCCTTTCCCGTACAATCACTGGTTTTTACGTCCCTGTAATTTTATACTTGAGAAAACATTGTGGGAAAAGAAGAAATTGCTTGTAACAAGCAATTTCTCCTTTTCCCACATATTTTCTACCACATAGGATGGTCAGATTTCAAATTGCATGCATTTTTCATTGTCGTCTGCAACCTCTTTCAAGTTGGACCAGTCTAAAATTTCATCAAACGGGAAAGGGTTAAAGGTGGCTCTTGAACAGATTTGATACAAGAATATTATCTGCTTTTCCAACCATTATTAATGTCATTTTCACAATAAATATTCTTTATGCGTGTTAAATCTGCTAATTTCATTATAAATTTAATGTTTTCTACTCCCTATGCCCTACATTGCAACATCGGAATTTATCAGATGAGGTGGTTAGTCTTCTAGTAATGTCAGGGGTGTACACTAACAGTGTCCCAGGATCCCGAGGATCCCTGAAAATTGGAAGGGACCCCAGCAATCTCAGGCTAGGAATTCTGTCAGGATCCTTCAATATTTCTCCAGTACAATATATCTTGATGTATCAACTAATGCTCCTGAGGTTTTTTGTTTGCTTGATTTTGTAGAAAACATTGTGGATAATGAAGAAATTGCTTGTAACAAGCAATTTCTTCATTTTCCACAATGTTTTTGAAAGCTTTTTTTTCCAAGTTTGGCTTAGAAGGGCAGGATTGCGTGTGAATGAGTTATTGCATATCAAGTAGGGATCCCTGATTATCTGGAGGAATCCCTGAAGTAACAGGTAGGGATTCCTGTGGGATCCCACAGAAGCAAAGTTAGTGTCAACCCCTGAATGTTGATTAAGACTGTATTGATATCAGAAGCCATTGACATAATTGATATGTCATGGAGACTACAAGTAAGGCTGTTGTCATTGCAATTGACAGATAATGTATTTACACGCTGAACTCCGGTTCCAGTTGGGTTGTACTTCATTGGCTCATTTGTTGCCTCGTAAAACAAAATATTTTTGCTTCTTTTCCTTCTTTTTGAACTCTCATTTTCATTACAAAATCAGCTTAATCACTTTCTTTGATATGTCTTAACCCATTCCCATACAGTGACACTTTTTGACGCCCCTCAAGAAAAATGCTTCGGAAAACATTGTTTCAAGTAATTTCTTCCTTTTACACAATGTTTTCTACCCAGAAAGTTGAAAAATCTAAAATTTTATAAACTTTATATTGACGTCTGCATTACCTTTCATTTTGGACGAGTCTAAAATTTTATTGAGTGGGAATGGGTTAAAGCATTACAGTTGGAAATATTAAAATTGAGATCCAAAATTTCTTTCATAATCTGTGCAAGAGCTGCTTTAAAGTAGACCCTTAGACTGAATCACATATTCTAATACATGTACATGTATACACTAAGGCTTCAGAAATTTTGAAATGTAAATTGGTCCAGGATAATGCCAACCACCCCCACTCTGTCTTCATTTTTTTTAAAACCTTTCCCGTTCGTACAAGTTTTCATTATTTATCAGTTGGTTACCTTCTTTTTCAGATTTTCCGATAATTCTAATCTTCAACGAAAGAATTATAGACAATTTCCACAGTGAACTGAAAGATCCTAATTTCATTTTGGTTTTGAAAATCTGATTGTGTAAAAAATGTACTTTTGGTAATCTACAGTCGTCCTCCAAATTCCAATATCTTGTAAAATTAGATGGACAAATAAATTACATGTTTTTCTCGTGCAGATGGCCATCTCATGTACGCCCCGAAGGTAAACTTATTTTCTTTTTTGTCACTTTTGTTAATCTGTAGGTAACGTGAAACTCTGAGTTCTTTGGTTTTTTAGGGGATTTCGATAGATGGTGAGTTTAGCGATGCTTCAACATGAAATTAAGAATCTGACAGATTTTCAGTGTTATTTTTTTTATTCTATACGGTCTTGCAACTCAAAATTTGGTCTAGACCGGCAGTTTATCGGTCTAGTGGAGCCCTGGTATACACATACTTTGTATCAACTTTTGATTTTCCAGGTTTTTTCATCATTAATCATAAGAAAGTGAGTTAAAAATCATTTTTTGATTCCCCAAGGTTCTGAATATCCCTCTGTTGCATATATGCATTAAACTTTGAGTAGTTAATAAGCTTAACTAAATTTTGGTTATTCATCAATGCATCTCAATAAAGGCCTCAAGCTTAAGTGGCACAAGTCCTTTATATGGGATGCCGTTTTTTACTATCTTTCTAGCAGCCAAACACTGCAGTTTTAAATAGTCTAAAGGTGAACCAAAGTCAACTTTTGATACATTCTGAATCAACATAAGCGGGGTCTTCTTTTCTGAGTTACTGGCATCTAAATGACCGCCATTTTTTAAGAGAATGTTTATCACATCAATACGGCACTGGCGATTGGCTGCTGCAATATGAAGAGGTGTATTTTTGTCTTCATCCACTGCGTCTATATCTGCCCCAACTTGGATAAGCAGTTCAATGACTGGTAGAGAAGGGAAAGAGCACACAGGATATCTACCTACATTAGTCGTATCTTTGGAGCATGCAAGATGTAACAAACTAAACCCTTTTGCTCCAGCTGGCTTTAAACTCACAAGATTATACACATTCTTTTTGAAGATATGCTGTTCCTCTTCTGTTACATTTTTCAACCGACACATTAAGCACAATATGTGCATTATTATCACAAGAAGGCGATTGTAGTTTGTAAAATCTTTGTCTGTATTTTCAGCTTTTTCTAAATGAATTTTTCCTCGTTTTAATTCTTCTGTTGCCATTAATAAAACTTCAACTATATCTTTAAATGCCACAGGATGAGCTGGCCTGTTCCTCCACTCTGTTGTCATGAAAGAAAACAATTCTGCGAAAGACAAAAAACTACTCTGAGTCATTGGACTCAACGGTTCTAACACAATTTGTTGCATATCTAAAGCGTATCTCCATAGCATTATACAGCGATCAAAATCTCCCATGTCTGCATACAGAGCTCCGCGATACCGAATATAATACGATGTATCTGGATGAGCAGGACCAAGTATTCTTTCTCTCACTAATAATGCCTGCATTCTCATATCATCTGGATCTGCTATTAGGTCATCTAATTGTTCGATTGACACAACTTCTTTTGCGTTCTCATAAGCAGCAACAATTGCTGACTGCGGTTTCAGAATAGGGTTATATTCATCAGAGTATCTATCCTCCATGGCTTGTCTCCAGAAGTTGATAGCTCCAAGCATGTCTCTTTTCTTGTCAACAAAAGTTGCACCAAGTAGTTCTAAGGCATCAATCTTCTGTTTCTTATCTATTTCCCGTCTATCAATTAAAAACTTCACAATTTCTGCATACCCTGCAACAGCGGCAGCAAGGAGAGGTGTCATACCATAAGAGTCTTTCTCCATGCTGGCATTATACTGCAGTAACAACTTCATTATTTCCAGACTTCCACTCTCTGCACAATCATGCAATGCTGTATTTCCTAAAACAAATAGAAATGAAGAACTGAAAGCTACAAATGGAGGGAGTAATAGTAATTTGGATTTCAGATTTAACCCATTAGCAGACAGCAAAATTTTGGACTGGTCCAAGTTGAAAGGAGTTGCAGACAATTAAGTCAATTCCCAGATTAACAATTTAAGTTTTGAATTAAAGTTTATGAAATTTTAGAATGTTCACCTTTCTTGGTAGAAAACGTGGAAAAAGCAGAAATTACTTGTTGCAAGTAATTCCTTCATTTTACAAAATAATTTCCCCAATTGTTTTTCTTGAGGGGCGTCAAAAAGTGTCAATGAGTGGGAAATGGTTAACTCTTTACAAAACAAAATAAAATTTAGATTGCTTTACATTGAAAGAAGTTGTGAACAATAATTTCAAGCGTGTAAAATTTTAACAAAAATCTTTGTGTTTTAGGTTAGAAAACATCATGGACAATCAAAAATTCATTGTTATTAGCAAATTTTTCATTGTCAACAATATTTTTCTAGTATATCTCTTGAGAATCATGATTGAGTAAAAACTAGTTAAGTCATATCCCCTAAATCCTTGATACTCATTAGAGTTCTCTAGTTCAGGGCTCTGCAGACTCCCAGAATTTGGGGAGAAGTCACTTCTCACTAGTCTGAGAATTGGGAGAAGTTTTTTAAAATGGGGAGAAGTGGTGAGGCTTTCAGGAGAAGTGGATCGCGTAAAAAATAAAGTTTTTGCATGTATTCCTCATCTCTATCAGAAAAATAAATAGCTTTACAACCCAGTAGTTGCATTTTATATTATGTATTATGCAATAAACATAGAAAATACTGTGATACTTTTGAATTTTTCTTTTTTTAGGTTTGAGAATTCAAGAGTTTGATTCTGATTTTTTTTTTTAATATTTCATAATAGATTCATATATGATAAAAAAAAGTCAACTAATAAAAAAAATTCAAATAGTGTATAGGCGGTCTGAATGAAATGAGTAGTGTTCCTATTTGAAGCAGAAAATGAGAAAAGATTTTATTGTAACAACAATTACATGTATTTAATCAAACCATTACCAGAAGAAAAAATTCAGACTGGTACAAATCCATGTGGGGAAAGGATAAATGGCATGCTGCAATCATTTCCTCCTTTTTCCACAATTTCTCATAAAAATATTTCAAGATGTCAAAATGGGAGATTGTGTGGTAATGAGTTAAAGTCTGTCCACTTTACCTGATAATATATAAATGGATAAAAATTGTCATTAATTGGTCAAAAAAGTCCTCTGTGATTAAGTCAGTTATAGTGTGTAAAGGGTAAAGGTTACTGCCAAGTACACAAAACCAGACTGTGTACATGCAGAGGTTTAAAGTTAACACAGGATAATTTGCTCAATTTTATAGGATTACATGTTATCTAAAGGAATTATTACCAACACAAGTAAGTGAAATTTAGTTTTTGGCAAGAATGTATCACAACAAGAAACTCAGGAAAAGATCGTAGCAGCCTTTAAATTGTTTGCTATAATTTTCTTCACTTGTTACAATTAAAGCAAATAATTCAAATTGAAGGATTCTAATGAAAAATGAATTTACTCTACGTAGATTTTTCGGTAGAATTATTTTTCCATCAAAATTTCAAATTCTCAACAAAATTTTGACTTCTGGTAATTGACACGGCGTCCGTAAATGTCGGCCATTATTCTCATTATGTGAAAGTAAGCAATAAATCTCGTAGACTGATGATAACTTAATTTACAGAAATAATTAAAACTTAAGAAGGGAAAGGATTTTAAATAAAGATTTATGGTGTCAATAGTATACAAAGCATTGCCGAAACCAATCAGCGTTGGTGTGAATGAAGCAAGCATGTTGACTAGCTGCCAGAACATACCCCTCTTTCTGATAATCTGCTGGCCTCGCGACTATCGTTACACGCTTGAATTACGATCAAAGGGCTTCTGACCGGCAGTTGTATAATCGCACACTGTCCCCTACTTTTATGGCCACTGGGCCAGTTTTGGTTATCACCTATCGTATCCAGGCGACTTCCCGAAAATTCCAGGCGACTTCGACTTCGCTTTGTTCAGAAAATCAGGCGAAGTTTTATGAAACCAGGCGACTTTTTCGCCTGAGTCGCCCACTCTGCAGAGCCCTGTAGTTGAGATATTTTTGATTCCAGGTTGGTCCTCAAAGTATAGGTATAATTCAGTTAACACTTTCCTGTTTTGCAAAGTTTTAGACCTGTCCAAGTTCAAAGGTTTTGCAGATGAAAATTTAAAGTGGATTTCATTCGAAAAATAACCATTCAGTATGGTAGAAAATATTGTGGAAAAAGAAGAAATTGCTTGTTACAAGCAATTTCTTCTTTCCCACAATGTTTTCTCAAGTAACTTGTTTGAGTGCGAGAGTGAGTGTACCCGCATGTGTACGGGAAGTTGTTTTTGAGGTTGTTATTATTTTTGGCGGCGTACAGAGGGGGGTGCGTCCAAGTAAAAATGCAGTGAATCCCGGAAATTTTAATCCAATGTCCCGCAATTAGTTGAAAAATTATGGCATGTCTGAATAAACGACACAACATTTTCAAAATCAGAAATTCAATTTTTTAAACCTTATGTAACAATTCAACATGTCTGTAATTCGAAAATAGACATTGTATTGGTTAGAAAACTTTATGAGAAAAGAAAACTCTTGTAACAAGCAATATCTTCTTTTCCCACCATTGTATTGAATCAAATTTATGAGGGTTGTAAAAGAGGATAATTGTTGGCAATGGATTGAGGGCTACTCAAGCTATTTGAATAAGTGGAATATACATATCCACGATGAACAAAGGTTTGTGACCCTGGACGACAAAAGAAATTGTGAGCAAGTCATAGAAGCAGTAGCCATAAAAATTTGACACACCTCAAGATTTGTCAAAAATTAATTTTATTTGAAAATCATGTGAAAATTAACTACTCCAATGCTACAAATCATCACAAACAGAATTAGAATAAACCCCGACCCTAAATTGACTACATGTGCCTCAACCCTTTCCCACTTTTTGAAATTTAAGACTAGTCCAAATCGAAAGAGGTTGCAGACGACAATGAAAATTGGATGCAATTTGAATTGATACCATCCTATGCGGTAAAAAATATTGTGGAAAAAGGAGAAATTGCTTGTTACAAGCAATTTCTTCTTTTTCCACAATGTTTTCTCAAATATTAAAACACAGCAATGTAAAATCCTGGGATTGAACAGGTAAGTGTTAATTCGCAGGTGGATACATCTGACCATGATCCATTTCCAGTTTGGTCCATGGATTTCCAATTGTGAATTAATTATGAAAATGAAGTTAGTTATAATAACTTATTTTTTAAGTTCCATTGCGACGAAAGCTTTAAGCTTATAGAGTCTTTTTCGAAACTCACAATCAAGATGTTTGCAAGTCCCTGAAAGAGAGGCAGTGATTAAACCAACTGCTACCCAATACTACAACTGGGTAGACTGGACCATCAAGGCAGTCTTGATGAAGTTGAATCTAAGTCATCAGGTTTCTAAAGAAAACATTTGCAATTTTTCATGAACAGAATTAGCCATTAATGAAATCAAATATTTTTGCACCTCCACTGTTTAAAATCATAATGTGTCAAATTAATTCAATTCAAATTAAAACTTTTGATCTGTTGAGATGTGCCATGTGTATGTAAATAATTTGGTCCAAAATGAAAGGCTCTAAAACTTTGATTTAGATGTCCAGGATGTTAACAAATAAGGCTGCAAATCAATATTCATTGTGACTTTGGATACATCAACGATAAGACAGTAAGACCAGGTGGACAAAGAGAGGGGTACCCCAAAGAGAGTATAGATTAAGGATAATCTGCTAAAAGTACCTTTTACACTTTTCCTGTTTACATCAGCACCTCTTTCTAGAAAGAACCTTGCAATATCTATGTGACCTTTGTAACAGGCTATCATTAAACAGGTATGACCATGTCTGTTAGCTATCTCAATATCAGCACCATTTTCAACGAGGAACCTCACTATTTCAAAATGACCATCAAATGATGCAGCTCTCAAAGGTGTGGAGTTTGTGAGTGTTGTTTTGTTAACAGATGCAGTTCTTTGTATAAGAAATTCAACAATGTTCAGATACCCAGCTGCTGCAGCACACCACAGAGGAGGGGCACCCTCAATCGTCTCCCCATCAAACGTCACAGACCCGACCTGCTCTGGGTCTGCACCACATTGCTCTATTAGATATTTAGCGACTTCAAAGTGACCATTTCTGCTTGCCATTATAAGAGGTGTGGCGCCGTTGGTCTTTGCATGGACAAGTTGCTTTACGACATCTTTAGTTTTGTGGTCTAGAAATATTTTGAGACGGTTCAATTTCCCGTCTCTAGCGGCATTGTAGACGACACTTCTGTATTCCATCTCCCGGCCTGCCGACCGATCCACGTCTGTACATGATAGAGCCACGGTAACGCTTTATGATGACCAAATTTAAGCTAGAAATTGTAGGGTGTTACTTCATTTCGATTTTAGTTTCCTAATTTGACACATTTGATGTAGAGGGCGCTCTGAATATTGCCGGTGTAGTGTTAAATATTTTACGTGACTAATACAGTAAATAAAACCCGTTGGTCTGAAATACGAAATGGAGGGAAATGGAAACCTATATGCTTTGCAATAATTCTAAAGGATTTTATAGCTGCATTTCTACCTTTTTCTATCCCTTTTCAAGATGTGAATGATACTGTTGTCGATTTGGATTGCAAGGTCTTTTCAGCGGTTTTGAATATTCAAAACCGGTATTTCAAATCAGTCAAACGGAAACAAGTGAAAATCTACGCGATCGTAGAAAATAACATCGTAGGTGAATGCTCACGGCCTACATTAGGAGTAAATAATAAGGAAAGTGGTTAAAAACTTCGAATTTATATAATAATGATGAATTTGAAATGAATTGTCTCAATGAGAGAAATAATTTACTCGCGTTTCAAGATAAAACCTATGTCAGTTGAGGTAAGCGAATATAAGTAAGCAAACTCCGAATATCGCCTGTTAGTTTTGACGTGGCAAGGCTGAGCAAACGTATTCCCCGTTGGCTAAAATAGATATATGGCCCATTGTATTTGTGGTTCAAGCGCATACATAACAGTGATTTGCAATTCCACCGAATCACCCACCCGTTCACCTCTGGAATTCCAACTATATCTTGAAACGGACATGTAGTACTTCGTTCGTAACAATAATGATATACTAAATGCAGAAGAGAAAATAATGTAGTTTCTATTCCCTTTTCCTTTTATCATTTAACCCATTACCACTAACACAAACTTTTAACACAATAGGGAAACAATGTTATGGAAAATATTGTGGCAAAAACAAAATAGGGAATTTGGGTTTAACACGGTAAATCTTGCATACTGTTTGAAAACACAATTTGCAGTTATTATTTCAGAGCTTTATATATTCTTTTGCAGTCATAAAGAGGGTCTTCCAATATGTAAAAATGCTCTATATTCTTCAATACGGTGGCGTACAAATTTTCCCAGATCACTGTTTGATTTGCCACTTAATAACTTTTTGATGTTTCAAATTCAGTGTATTTGATTTCTTTCTTATGTTGCCGCGATGTTAATACATTTGCACCACTTTTCTCGTCGTTCGTGCTGTGTTGCAAAACCTTCCACATCTTGTATTTTTAATAAACATGTATGGTACGTATAAAAGAGAAACCTACAATATAAACGGTGGCAACCCACATGCATTTTTGTTCGAATTACATTGGTAATCCTGCTTCTGTTTCAATGCTCTGTTACCACAGCTTCATCATTGATTTGAGTCACATTGCTAACGTTTCTTTGTTGGTAGTTCGTTATGCTCAGTTAAAAAAAACTTGGT
This sequence comes from Fragum fragum, assembly GCA_946902895.1. Classification (NCBI taxonomy): domain Eukaryota; kingdom Metazoa; phylum Mollusca; class Bivalvia; order Cardiida; family Cardiidae; genus Fragum; species Fragum fragum. The sequence goes on along the minus strand of OX336370.1, from coordinate 30,378,659 downwards.
AAAAATGCACATTGTATGTGTGTGTGTACCTTTACTGACTCTTATTATGATGATACACGTTGACCTGTAGACATTATTATTGAATGGCAGATTTTTACGTTCGTCTTAGTAGGGTAAAGTTGATGGTGAGTTTCTGAGACTTCAGGTTTATTTTTCTATGTATACATGGATGGATCGATTAACACCCAATTTCCGAGGAATACTGTTGTAGCTAAGAAAACACGATTCAGTTATTTACAGAAAACTGGAATTGCATATTTAATGGATTTATTCAGTTTGAAAAAATATTCCTTAATACTGATCTAGGATGCAATGGAGTAAGATAGTGGTAAACAATAGGCCAGATAGATGAACCCTTTTGAAATTGAGAAGAAGCTGTTGTTATACAAAATTAAAGAGGCTCTCGACCCATTACCGGACGACAAGACTTTAGACTCGTCCTATTTGAAAGAACTTGCAAACGGCATTTCAAAGTGTGCTAAAATGGGAAAATAAGTGTCAAACAGGGTAGAAAACATTGCGAGATTTTTTTTTTTCACAAGCAAGTTCTCATTTACCCATCAAGAAATTCTAACTTAATGTTTGTCTTCATCTTATCTGGAGCATATTATCAATGTTTGCAATTCCTTGCTGCATCATACAAAAAGGAAAGTCATTGTCAAAAATTGCCGTGTGCGCAACTACTCCTACAATTCGTTGTGGATTTTGATTTACCAAATATTTGTCTTCGTGTGACCTAGTGCATATTATCAGTTTTTTTTATTCATTGGCCATGCGTAAAGGCTAAAAAATTGTCTGCGCAACTACTATCACAATTCTTGACTTATTTTGAAAAAAAATTAACCAAATGTTTGTCGTCATATAACCTGGGGCACATTATCAGGTTTTTTTGTGATTCAGTGCTGCGTCACGCAAAAAGGAGCCTTATTGTCGAACTTCTAGTGTATTCTCACCAAATGTTTGTCTTTATTTGATATGGCACATATTATCAATGTTGTGATCATCACAGAGATACGTTGTAGCGAGTTTCAGTATGTTCCAATTGATACTGTAGGAGGAGTTGCGCACACATGAAATATAGTGTTTTTAAAGGGCAGATAATTCAAGAACGGCTAGAGTGATTTGAATTTCAAAGGTCTTACGCACAACTAGACAGCATGGGGAATCATTGTGGCAAGTTTCAATTCATTTCTATTAAGCCGCCGTCATAGCGCAGTTGGTAGTGCGTCGGGCTGTCACTCTAGAGGTCCCGGGTTCGATCCCCGACGGCGGCACTCATCCTTTCCGATGGATCGATAATCGTTGACCTATGTGGGATAGCAGCTGTAGGCTAAGAAAGGATGTAATGGTAGTACTGGTGTGAGAAATACCAGGAATCCATTGTTAGGTGCTTCAGCCGCCTCGATATGACTGAAAGATTGTTAAAAGCGGCGTAAAACCCCATTCAAACAAACAAACAAATCATTTCTATTAATTCTGTAGGAGAAGTTGTGACACAAAAATTAATAACGGACGGACAGACGGACGGACGGACGACTGGTGCCATAAACTAATACAGCCCTCGGGCGTATAAAAATGGTAAATTTCAGGACCTTCGGTCAGTCGATTTTTTTTAGCTAAGTCTTTTCCCGAGAGCTGGTATTTGGTATCTACTTGTTTCATTCCCTAATTGAAGATATTTATATATGTCTTGATTGAATATGAGTAGCCACGTGTTTGACCACTTTTGTAAATTTTTTAAGTCTTGTTGAAGAATATATTGATCGCCTTGCTGTTTATTTGGGAGTACATTTTTGTATCGTCCGCGAAAAATGTTGATGGATTGGTTATTTATCTAAGTAGGACATTGATAAATATTTTATTTATAATTTGTCCGAGGACCCTGCCTTAAGAAATCTCACACATGGTTCGTGCAGATTAAGATTGTTTGATATTTGATACAACTCTTTGAGTTCTGTCTGTTAAGAAATCCTAAATCTATGCTGGATTCCTTATAGCAGCGATCGTCTAAGACGTAGGCAATATATGCTTTGCTTAAAACGCAGTAAACAAATCTCAAAAGGTAGGACAAACTATTCGGTATATCTTGTATGGTCTTTAGCTTGAACAAAATCAAATGAAGCGAATTAATTCACCTTTTTAATTCGGTTTTGAATAAGTTTTTGACTTGAGTTTCCATATCTATTAAAATGATCATATTGTAGGACATTCTTCGTCCTTTTTGGAACGCGAGGCGCACGTGCGCAAAGGTTGTCTGTAATTTTACTATTATATGCTATATTAATAACAGATCTCTTAAACGATCGCTGCTATTTTTGGATTTTTGTTAACCGTTCTCTTCTTCACGAGAATTGTTTCTCAATAACCAAATTGATTTTTATTTTTCAACATAAAACGAGTTTACAGATAGTAACTTCTTGCTGTTTTGTACATTCTGATATTTATCTTTCACGGCTTTCGTCAAAAATCTGTCATCGTGAAGGTTTGCTTATTATGCTGTAATATGGATATCTCCCCAGCTCGGATAGGACTGTATAAGTAGATTTATTGATTGAATGGGTTTTGACGACACTTTAAAAGTATTCAGTCACCTAACCATGGATTCCCGGTATTTCCTCACACAAGTACATCCGCTACATCCTTTCCGAGCTGCTCATCCCACTTAGGATTACGATCATCCAACCATTGGTGGGAGACAAATGTGGGAGAGGATATTTGCTACGATCAGGGATCTAACCCTAGACCTCATGATTGAGAGTACGACGCGCTACAAACTGCGTTATGGCCGCGGCCTGTAGAAGAGCTCTTATAATTAACCCCTAGGGTTAGTTTGATAAATTTCGTGTTAAGACTGTCGGGTTCGGGGATAATTTTTGTCTAAAGAAAAGCTATTTCTAAATTGTTAACTAAAGGGATTGACCCTCCTCCCCATTTCGCTACCACGTAATACACTAGTTTCACTGAGTGATAAAAAAAAAAGGTGTAAACTTGTAAATACAGAAGGTTGCAAGTTTGATATATTTATAGTTAACCTGAGCACAAAGTGCTCATGTGAACCATTGCAATCATCTCCGCCCAGCACCCCGTCCGTCAGCAGTTTCTTAAACAACATCTCCTCCGAAACAATTGGGCAAATCTCAACAAATTTGGCGGAAATATTCTTTAGGTGGCCCTCTACAAAAAAAAAAAAAAAAAAAAGTTAAAAGGATTGGAATCCGTTGAAAATTTCAGTTGCCATGGCAACAGAAGTGAAAGTTTTATAAAAGAAATATTCTCCTAGCCCAGAAGGTTCAGAGCCTTGGTATTTTGTATGATACGTAAGTATACTGATCTCTTTCAAAATAGATAAAATCATTACCCTAGGGAACTCAGGGTCAGAGCTCCGGGGATGTTTCTGTGTAGAAACAAAGAAGGATTTTTTCCTCCTAAACCAATGGGCTAATTTCAACCTAATTTGATAGAAATGTTTCTTATGTGCTCCCTCAATAAATAAGTAAAAGAATTGAAATCTGTTGAAAATTCTGGTTGTTATGGCAACAGAAGTACAATTTTTTTTTTTTAAAAAAATCTTCACCTCCTAACCCAGAAAGTCTAGGACCTTGATACTTTGCATGAAACATCAGTAAATTGATCGCTTTCAAAATGGCTAAAATCATTAACATATGGTTCCTAGGGGCGGAGCCCGGGGGATCTATATAGAAAAGAAGGATTAAAAAAAACAAGAGTCATGTGCACTGCATTTCTTGTCAATGAGTTTGATAATAGCTATAATACTTTCATAGGTATGCTCTGGACAAAATCTAAGTCTTCAAATCAACAAAGGGCAATAACTCCAAAATTATGCAAGCTAGAGTTGTGGGTATTGTGCACTGCACTTCTCCCTAATGAGATCTATCCACCTATGAAGTTTCAAGTTGGTAGCATTTATACTTTAGGAGATATGACCCGGACAAAATCTAAGTCTTGAAAATAATAAAGGGCAATAACTCCAAAAAATTTCAAGCAAGAGTTGCGATTCTTGTTCACTGCACTTCTCCTCAATGAGATATATCCATCTATGAAGTTTCAAGTTGATAGCTATTATCCTTTTTGAGATATGCCCCGGAAAAAATGCAAGTCTTTAAAATAATAAGGAGCAATAACTCCAAAATTATGCCTGCAGGAGTTGTGGTTATTGTGCACTACTCTTCTCCTCAATGAGATTTATCCACCTATGAAGTTTCAAATTGATAGCATTTATACATTAGATATGCCCCGGACAAGCTTAGTGACGGAATGACGAACGGAGACCATTACTATATTCCCTTCGCCGAAACGGCGGGGATTAAAAAGCATCTCCGCCGAAACAAATGGGCCAATTCAAATCAAATTTTGCAAAAATGTTTCTAAGGTGCCCCCTCCCTTTATAAATAGGCAGCAAAAGTGAAATTAAAAAAAAAATGTTAAAAGTCATTTCCTACTGACCAAGGAGGCCTAGGGGCTAAAAGAATTGGAATCTGTTATAAACTCTGGTTGCAATGGCAACAAAAATGAAAATAAAAAAGACAAAAAAAAAAAAAAAAAAAAAAAAAAAAATTCAAGGGGCTTGATATTTTGCATGAAACATCAGTATTTTGACCTCTTTCAAAATAACTAAAATCATAACCCTCGGGACCCTACGGCGGAGCGGAAATGTTCCCTAGGTGGTTCTCTTTCTTAATACCCAAATGAACATCGCTAGAATTTTGGCTTTTGGATATATGTATAAAGTATGGTTATGCCCACTTGTATCATAAACCTAGCCTTAACATTAAGTTTGACTGTTGACTATTGAAAGAATGGCAAATGGCCCTCTTGTTACATAGAGTTCTGCCCTGGGTAGGTAAAACATCCTGGCGATGAAAATAAAAGACGCAAATGTCTGTACTAAGTGTCACATTCAGTAATTTTTTTATCGACATTAAAAGACATGGTTTATCCGCCTAATTAAATAACATCCAATAATTTGATGAATATTTACATTTAAGAACCAATCGTCACAAGAATTCCGTAATTTTTCAGCTTTGGTTTGTAGTCCTGGGGCAGACTCTGATGAAAGTATCATGTCATCTGCATACATTAGACAGTGTAGACCAATACTATTCAAGTGCACAGAATCTGGGCCGACTCTAAGTAAGATGGTTAATCGATTATGAGTAAGTGTCGTAAACCAGTCTTATGCTGAAGGATTCGATAAGGTAATTTAATATTCTAATACCGAGGGTATAAACTGAATAAAATTAAAATAAAAAGATCTTTTGAAGAACTATGGGCATAATTAAAATAACTTTCACTAGATACTTATTGAATTATTTTTCAAAATTGTGCAAGATGTTTCTTATATATGTTATTTGCAAAAGTTTGAGTTACAAACGTTTTGTTAAAAAAAAAAGAAACCTGAAATAATTTGTTTATGCATTTTAAATAAGCTACATCATGCATTTGAAAGAAATTGTTGATACAGCAGAGTTTATATATTTTTCTTGGGGGTAATTTTTTCACTTATCTAAGTTTATATCCATATATTTTTTTTAATAGTCTATTCGCAAATATAGGGAATACATATAATGTTCATTACCTTTCAATGAGAATCATCCAATTAATTTCTTCTTTGATTATAAAGATTTAATTTGCTTGGTTGACACAGCAACAGAATGTCAGTCCAAGCAACTAAGGTATGTCTAAGAAGTTCCTAGTATAGTACATCTTAGAACAACAAAGCATCCCCCCCCTAGTGTCTCATATATTTAACACAGACACATGAAGTCATTTTTTGTCCAAGGACAAGCAATTTTGACTAAGGACCCCGCAACTTTACACATGTACACATTCCATTGACCAAAGGAACTTTCTTTTTGTTTTTCTTTGGTAGCAAAGGCCAAGCCTAAGGTTCTTTTAAACCATTTTCAAACTGTGAGATATACTAATATTTCGACTTCAGGGAAAATTTAACTTAACACAAGTGTCGCAATTGGCTCAACTGAGATGACTTACCCTTTTGAGGTCATTTAGAGTGAAAATACTTTACTGGTTGGCAAAAAAGCTTCTTCAATAACAATGTTCTATAGTGGATAGGAAGGATAGTCCACTGTTTTGTGACAGTTTTATTCTTAATGTCCTAAAAAGGTCATAGTACAAATGTAGCCTGAAGAACTTTTTGAAACTAAAGAGGCTTTGTTAGACAGCTTATCTTGTATTACATGTATATCGTAAACTGACCCAGAGAATTAAAATCATATCAAGATTATGTAATTTGTGGGTAGGACAAAAGACCAATTAACTAATAGTTGTGCTGAGAAAAAAATAATAGATTATTAGGCATATTATTGCATAGAAATTCATAGAGGTCAAAACAGCTTTTGGATATACCAGAAAAAGTCCCCACATCCTTTCATTACGTTGGAGACAAGAGGGCGAGAATGCTCCAAGTAGCTTTCCTGAATTAAAGAGAATGGAAGAAAAAGAAAATGTCAACCCATAAATATTATTTCTATGCCCTTGTCGTGCATTAGCAATGATCATATAATTATCTGTCTCTGTGTTAGTGTGTGTGTCCAGTTTTTGTACAGAGTATATCCTCTACATAAATTTGTGGATTTCAAAATAGTTGTTCCCCTTGAACAGTACTAGTTTCATGCTTAAATTTTTGTAGGCTAGTCCCGAGTTCAAGGTCACAGCTGAAGGTCATGTGACAAGCAAAATCATTGGGGCATCCATGTCTGTGACACATTTCTAGTTTGACTTTGCTAAAACAAATAAAAAGTAAAGCATGTTGAAGAAACTTTTCCCAAAGTTAAGTTTAGCTTCAGAACTTTAGATTCTTACATCATAATTTATTTCCCCCATTCAAGCAGGTTCGTAACAATTTTGACAATCAAAATTAAACTTTTTAAAACTTTCAAGTTGTATATAAATGTAAAATTCCCGCCAATTTTCTTCACCTTTAAATTTCCATCAATTTAGGAGAACTTTTTTGACAGCATGACTAGATGATCCTAAAAATTTCTATTAAGCAGGGTGTCCTAAGATTAATGAAGCAGGTCATTAATTATTTTTATGCTCCCGTATCGATAAGATCGGGGGCATATTGTTTTACCGGTGTCCGTCTGTATGTCTGTCCGTCTGTCTGCAAAACTTAACCTGCCAACTAAACATTTTCCTATAACTTCAACTCTGATTAAGTTGTGTACAATGCTAATATTTAGTATGTAGATAGGTCTCAAGGCGCAATTCGGGAAGGTTATTTCATCAAGGTCAAGGTCAAAATTTTAACCGTTTTCCCGTTTCTAAAGAATTCCTATTTCGGGGGCATAGTGTTTCACTAACACATTTTTTTTCAAAGCTAGAATTTTACCAAGATGACAAATATGCCAAACACCTTTTCGTAAAATTAATAAAGGACTCAATTCCAAATGATATCAAGGAAAAATCTAGTTTAACATGCAACAGAACTTTTGGTTCTTGATAGTCAGTTGATATACTTTCAAGTCTTTTCATTGGTTAAGTATAAAGTAAGTGAATGATGATCAATATGTTGAGTGTAGACATTTCTTAGAGTCAAAATAAGGTAAACAGGCAGACAAAAGGATGACACTTATTTAGTTGCTCATTATATGCATTTGACATGCTCATAACTGAATGATATATCCCTGACCAAGCAAGCTTTTCATTCCACATGGTGTAGATAATGAGACAGAATTAGAGACATTGATAAAAGGAGTCACTTATTCTGGGGCAGGAATTGCATGGCAATTCATAAAAGCTTATCGGATAGATGCAGAAAATACTAAATAGCTTTAGAAATCTTGTTAATCCAAGTCATGTCCAATGAATATAAGAATATGGTTTTATCACGATATTGTAAAAAAGGCAATGTTAAAATAAAGAAGTAATAAACAAAACATAATATTCTCTGGAATTGCTAAATTAGCAAAACAAATGCCACCAAGCCATCCCCTAGTGTTGATAATAAGAACCTGAAGTTTAATGAATCTTGGCATGCAGTAATACAGATAATTTGAAATATGTATGTCACACCAATCTCCACTTTTTTCATGACATGGGTACTCCTAAAGTAAACAAAGAAAATTAATCTTTGGAAAGGGGTTAGAAATTTTTTATGCATGAAGTTTCAACAACCTGGTTACCGTGCTGAGATACTATGCAAGAGTATTGGACGGACAACAAGACAACTATAACCTTTGACAGAAAGGATATGTAATATATTTTCAAAACAAAAAGCTTCTCAAAAGGTCTCAAAGTATTACTGGCTAATATGATATCATACTGTTAGCAATTTCATAGTATTGGACATGATCTAACTTTTTCAAATTATTTTTTAATGCAAAACGGTTGTAACTCATGAGTTACAACCGTTTGCATAAAAAATAAATATGGTTTTGAGATACAACCTCTTGACGACTTTTTAATTTCTCTTTAAATAGTGGGAATTTTCCTACAATATTTTAATAGGAATGCGTATTTGTATATGTAGTTAACAAATAAAAAAAATAAATAATTAAAAAAAAAAAAAAATGATAAAAAGTGAGTTACAACTCTTTTGCTTTAAGCCCGCGATATGTAATTAAAATGCCTCTATTATTTGATGGGTCAATTGTGTCCGAATATTTATGTAAAAGTGAATCAACTTCAGACCAGAAGGATTGATAATGTGCACTTGGCAGACAAGCATTAACGACTTTTATGAATCAAGGACCAAAAACGGTTTGTATTCTCTTTAACTCCGTACCTAAACGTTGAATTATTACAGCACGGCTCCGGGCGAGGAAATAGCGGTCCTTGGGTCGGTCGGTCAGTCAAATAGTTCATTACTCAATCCCATCAATGAATGGATTGATTATTTAGCCGATCCATTGATCGGTGACCGGTCAACTTGGCCCATTTAAAACTCGGCCCACCGGCAACTCGGCCCATCGTATAACTCGGCACGGTCAACTCGGCCCAAATATATAGAACAGTGTAAAGTAATTGGCGAAATTTCATTAAAGAAATATTTAGGGGAGAGGGAACTGTTATTTTCATCTGCCTCTTTTTTGTGTGTGAATACGTCCGAATCACAACAAATGATTCTGGTTATTTAAAAAGCTGTCACGATTAATGGCATAAGAAATGACGATCAATTTGATTTTAAGTGGTTATAGATTAAAAATTACATTGCAAAACAATAACCATTCAAATCGGCCCCGAATCCAAATGTGTTAACAATATAATACTATTTCAATAAAAGAAACTAATTAATAAGCAAAAAAAAAGGTACGTGATATTATTTTTGACAAAAGTTTCATATATCATGTAATATTCTTGTATTACTATAAACTATATATTTGGGCCGAGTTGACCGGGCCGAGTTGACCGGGCCGAGTTATTCAATGGCCCGAGTTGACTGGTAACCGATTGATCAGTCGGCTAACCAATCAGCTAAATTGACTGGGTTACTGCCCCTAGATCTATCGATACTAGACACAGACAGCGGGCTACCAGTTTATCAGCTAAACAGCCAGCGAGTCAGCTAGCTACCCGACTATGAAAGGGGGCGGTAAAGGTGAAATTTACGAACTCATGAAAATTATGTTGAACTTCAGCTGAATAATCAAAACAAAACATTCAACTTCCTGAATTATTTGGGTGTTAAATCACGACATTATGACGCATTATTAAGCGAAGCAGAGATTTGTACTCAAAATACAGTAATCAAGACTAAATAGCCGTTAATCCTGCTTGGTTTTATCAAGGTAAATATATCCAGGGTTCTCCCCAGGCCATTATGGCGTATCGGCCCCGATACGCCTTCATTAATAGAGAGAGTATGCCGATACGCCTTCATATCGCCGATACGCTTAAATTTGGTCACCGATACGGCTTAATTTCCAGCAGAAGAAAGGGTCAAGCAACCATTAAAATTGGTTGCAGAAGCGCGGACACGACAGGATCTTTATCTATAGTGTTGTATACCACGTATTACATAACATCTTTATTGATAAGACCCTTACAATCTTACTAATTGGTGATTATCGATTTTTTTATCGCGTTTCCCACTGGTACCTCGCTATCAGTCACCAAGCATGATAGGTACCAATATGTAAACAATGAATTCAAAATGGCGACCCGGTTCCGGAAAATTGTCACTTCGGCTGAGATTGTTCTAGTTAAAAGTAAAAGATTTGGTTATTTGATGTGACAACTATCAAACTAAAGCCACAGAGGTTTAAAATTTAATTTTTTGAAGGAAAGATTAATTGGGTCAGTTTATTTCATACATTGATCGCTGAAAACATACCCTTTTCGCGATCTTTTTTCCTTACGAGAATTTGCCAAAATAATAAAGACAGATTTGTATAGAAACCATCCTAGTTATACTAAGCTCTTGTTTTCAACTCAGTTTAATAATTACACACATGTATCTTCTGGAATAAGTCCAATTATTTTTTATCCAACATGGAGGGCATTATCTCAAACATTCGTTCCCTGGTTTGTTCAACCCATTTTTTCAATAAATTTGTTTTAAAAGTTTGATGAAAAAAATATTATACTTTTAGTAATCATCTAATAATATCTCATCCTCTCATGTTTTTTACCCAAAAAGGAATAATACCCCCATAAAAATCAAAGTGCTGAAAGCACTTCAAGAACAGAATGCCTTAGACCAATAAGGGATTTCTTTTTATAAAAAGTAATGGTTTAATAATTATTTAGAATCAGGAAAAGATCATTCACGCTATAATATTTGGGGGAAAAATCCTCTTTTGAAAATCAAAGTGCTGAAATCACTTAAAGAAGAGAAGGGTAAAGACATTTGTTTTGATCAAGTTTCATGTTATAATTTGAGAAATAAGGTTAAGATTGGACACTGCTGATATATTATACTTTTTTTAATTTTTAATGAAATCAAATAGCTGAAAGTACTGTTAGAAGAATAGTTATAGTGTCAGACAGTTGAAGGCTTCTGAATGGGCAAATAATGAGCATTTCAAATTTTACACAGAGAATCTAATGGAGCTCTTTAAGATGCAAAATTTGAAAATGAAACCAGGTATTTCACACAGGAACCTTATAAATACATTTTTGAAATTACTGATAATAATTTCTATTTTTTTTCTGATGAAGGGCATTTTTGTCAATCCAACACTCCATGCTTTTTTAAAGAGTCCTCAAGGATATGATTTTTGGACAGACTTGATAAAATGGCCAAGCATGAAAAGCTAATCCTATCTAATAGACAAGCAGTTGACACTTTTTTTTACTCATTCCTTTGAGACTTTTGGGTATATTCTTTCATTATCTTTCCTTTTCACATCCTTTTTATGAGACAATTTAGTGCCCTTTCCAACAAATAGGATAGAGAGTTGAAGTAAGCTGAGTAATGTCACAATTGGTTGGTATCAAATTAAGCCTCAGAATAGATAAATCAACTTATGATAATTAAAAAGTTGAAGAATATAATTCAAAAATTACTCTCAATTAAACAACAAGATGTCAATAATCAAGCTAAAAAGCACTTTTAATGACCTTTATTATGTATAGTCATACGAAGATGGTAACAGACAATACACCGCGCATTTGCCACTACGCCTTCAAAAATTTCTGGGGAGAACCCTGATATCTGAACGCTGAAAACACTGACACACAAAGGTGCTTTTCCTCAGACAAAATCATTCATTTACTGATTTAGTTCATTTATTGTTTAAAGACTTTTATTAATCAAAGTACTGAAAGTACTGCAAGCTAGCAAATCATTGTTTATTCAGTAATCTACTTTGTCAGACATTATCATGGTAAAGAATAGTTGTGGAAAACAATGTGGAAAATGAAGAAATTGCTTGCTGCAAGCAATTTCTTCATTTACCACATTGTTTTCTACCTAGAGATATAAATATTTTAGAATTTACAACAATTTGAAATTGTCGTCTGCAACCTTTAGAATACTCTGATCAGAGTCATTGTGGACACGATGTGCACAAGTGAGCTAAAATACCTAGTAGATGATTGAAATACATAAGAACTACTTTTTATGGCGTAGGCATTTCACGGATTAGGTGGTTAAGCCTCCAGTGACAGTTTGCACTCGTTGAACTTTGAGACGACTTCAAAATTTTGTCTGTTAACTTAAGCTATCAAAGCTGACGCTTTGCTAGCTAAAAATGAGTAATCTTTATTTGCCCTTAATTTATTTGTCTCAACTATAATTGTTTGTTCATGATATCTGCAAGGTAGTTCACGCTGTCTGTCGCCATCGTCGCTAAATGCAACAATAATAAAATTCTGGCGCAAGTTTTTTTGTTTGTTGCAAGCTAATGGTGCCCAGGTTATAAAATCAGTTTTATTGATCCATGCATGTACTCTTCTTATTTCATGAATTAAAACACGAGGACAAAGTGTTTTCATTAATTGCTCAAAACCTGAATATCGAGTCAATTATGTCATTGATTAATGAACATCAGTTCTGATTTTCAGCTAACACAGATGAATGAAATAAACCAAAGAATTTTTCTCTTTGCAGTGCTCCAGATAAGAGACATATCCCAGTATTTATACTGAAGAAAAGCTTGTATTTTAGAACCTGTTTCATCCATGCTTTTTCAGTCATGACAATAGTGACCGTTCAACTCAGCCTATCGGCAACTCGGCCCATCGGCAACTAGGCCCATGGTATAACTCGGCATAGTCAACTCGGCCCGATATATGTTATATAGTGATGTGTGTTAAATTTCATTTTGGACTTTTTTAAAGAGAAAATAACTTTCATTATAATCTTATCCTTATTTTTGTAATAAATTGATGAGTAATTATAAAGTAAACAAATTTTATCCATCATCTATCGATTGTTTGAAAAGCCTATCTAGATCGTTGTAGACTAAAAGGTATATTGAACAAACACAACCATTTAAATCGATGCCTTTAAAAAAATGTTAATGTTTCTATATTACAACAATAAAATAATAATGAAAAATAACTTTGAAAATATTTATTGTACTATAGTTTCAAATATATTAAGCAATATATACATGTACTATATATTCGGGCCAAGTTGACTGTGCCGAGTTATCGTGATGAGTTATTCAATGGGCCGAGTTGACTGGTAACCATAACAATAGCTTGCTGGCTTTTGCCAGTAGACCTGAAATGGGAGAGTCCCTGGCTATGATTCTCCTATCTTTTGAATGTGACTTTAGTCTCATATCTTTAGATGTAACTTTTTTTGAATGGTTGATTTACTCTTGATTAAAGGCATAATACAGCACAACCTGTTTGAATCTGGGTTTTGAAATTTCAATAAATGAAGAAAAAAATGGAATCATAAAAATAAATACATGTTTTACATTTTCTAACTTTACTTCATTCACAGTTTCCTTTAATTAACTTATGTCATGCTGAACCCGGAATATTCGCAGGAGATGAAGAGCAAGATCAGCCTGCACATAAGTGCAGTCTAATCTTGGTCTACACCTGTTTCTAATTTTTCTGCCAGAGTTGTTTATGGAATTGATTTCCTTAAGAAGTAATGATTTTTGAACAACAAGTTCTATAAGTGCTTTCAGCCCTTTGATTTTAGGGCAATTAAGTACGGTAATTTATACAGTTAATCAAAGGTATTCAAATAGTGATGTATGATAGGAAATGCTGTTTAACCCATTACCATACAACAAAATTTTAGACTGGTCCTAAATGAGAGAAGTTGTAGATGACAATTTATAGTTGTTTGAATTTATGAATAATTTGCCTTTTAGGGTAGAAAACAATGTTTTCCAAAGCTGTTTTCTTGAGGGGCGTGAAAAGGCGTCCTTGTGTGGGAATGGGTTAAAGACTGCATTATCCACACGTCTTCTACCCTAAAAGAAAAACAAAGTTAAAATTATATCAATTAAGAACTGTCATCTGCAACATCTTTGAATATGGTCAAGTCTAAATTTTTGTCGTCTGATAATGGGTTAATGGTGATAAGATGCATGTTTTATTACCTAGAATGAGGCATTTATTTCTTAATTTGCCTTAACTGTCAAACTGTCTGGATGTTAGTTAAAATTGGACTCACACTAAATGATAAAGATGCCTTCTTCAATGCTTTTTCTGAAAATTTTCAAAATATCATAGAAAATATCAATTGTTGTTCTCAAGACATAAATTTAGCAGTTTCAAGTATCATCAATTTATATCATAACTCAGCATCACACATGCGCATTAAACCTCGAAATAAACATGTTTACTGTCACCAACCATGGTGGGACAAAGAATGTGAAAAAGCAAAGCGCTTTAAGTACTCCTCTTTGAGGAAAATCCGTAACACTAACGATGATGCAGATTATCGTACTTATATAAAAAGCCGTAATAACTTCAAATCTGTTTGTAAGCAGAAGAAATTTATATATCAAAAAGAAAATAGATTAAAACTAATCTCTTCTATAAAAGATTCTAAATTATTTTGGACACAATTAAAAGAGAAAAGAAAAAAAGTTGAAATTTTAGATGAAAATAATATAGATAAATGGAAATCACACTTTCAGACACTTTTATGTAAAGAAAACCAGCCTACTCTTCGAAATTTTATGTATAAATTAGAACCTGCATTAGAAGATGATGATATTTTGAACTCAGAGATATCAACTGATGAAGTAATCAACAGTATAAAAAAATTAAAAGCTGGAAAATCACAAGGAACAGATGGCATACCTGCAGAGTTCTACAAACAAACATGTAACGAGATAGCACCGTCACTTTGTACTTTATTTAACGAAGTTTTTAGCCAGGGTGATTTCCCAAATTCTTGGAGGGAAAGTATTATCGTTCCTGTGTATAAATCAGGCGATAAAAATAATCCATCAAATTATAGGGGTATTTCTCTACTAAATGTCATGTATAAAATGTTCTCTAACATAATGAACACCAGATTTTGCAAATGGTCAGAAATTTGTAACAAGATAGACGAAGCTCAGTCAGGTTTTCGATCAGATTATTCATGTACACTGTAACAGATAATATGTTTATCTTACAAAGCCTTGTTCAAAAGTATCTAAGTAAACAGGGCGGGCAATTTTATGTCCTGTATGTCGACTTTAAAAAAGCATTTGATTCTTAAGTACACTTAAATATGTTTGTAAGTCTACAAAACTTGGGCGTAAATGGTAAGCTTTTGCGTATTCTGACAGCTATGTATTCTAATATCGTGAATTATGTGCGAATAAATGATAAATATTCACAACCATTCGTCAGTAACGTTGGTACCGGACAAGGGGACGTCACCAGTACAATAATCTTTAATCTCTACATTAATGAGCTGTGTACCCTTCTTAGACAAAAGGGCCATAGAGGTATATTTGTCAATAACCAAATTCCCGACATAATATGTATTCTTTTTGCTGATGATATAGCTCACTGTGCGGACACAGTATTAAATTTACAATTACAACTAAATACAATATCAGAATTCTGTCATAGTACGGGTATGCAAATTAATAAAGAAAAAACGGAAATCATTGTATTTAGAAACGGGGGACCTCTTCGAAATAATGAATCATGGACTCTTGATGGATATCCTGTAAATGTTACATCTGTATATAAATATATGGGCATTCTATTCACTCCCAAACTCTCATGGTCAAAAACCAAATCTAAATTATCATGCCAGGCTAAAAAAGCATTGTACGCCATTAAAGGATACGAAAGGAAATTCGGTAAATTCTGTTAAAACGAATGCTTTAAACTCTTCGATTCAATGGTGAAACCTATTCTTCTTTTTGGTTCGGAAATTTGGGGAACAGAAATATCCTTAGATATCGAAAGAGTACAAAATAGCTTTTGTAAATATTTCTTAGGGGTCAATTCGTCGGTAAATGATTGTATGGCATTGGGAGAATGTGGAAGATTACCACTTTATGTGGAGTATTATTATAGATGCATATAATACTGGCTAAAATTATTACATATGCCGAGTCATAGATACCCGAAAAATTGTTATTTTATGTTAAAAGATTTAGAGATTTAGATGATGTAGGTAGACGTATGTGGGCATCATCAGTTAAGCACCTTTTGTACTTATACGGTTTCGGGCTAGTTTGGCTATCACATGAAGTGGGTGATCAAGGCGAATTTTTAGTAGCATTTAAAATAAGATTAACAGACTGCGCACGTCAGAATTGGCACGAGACTATTGTATGTCAACCGAAATGTTCTACATGTAAGCATTTTAAATCTATACTTGAACCAGAGAAGTACCTTCAAATTGACATGTTGTATTCTTTACAACAAAATTTGTCCAGATTTCGTTGCAGTAACCACAAATTTAACATTGAGCTAGGACGTCATAATGGAATACCACGTAACGAACAAATTTGTAATTTTTGTTTAACGCATCATAACATTTCATGCATTGATGATGAATTTCATGCTTTTTTCCAATGCTTTCTGTTTAAAGATCTGAGGGATGATTCTTTATTTTCCTGGTACAAAGGGTATACAACACCAGAAATTTTTTATCAAATAATGAATACAAAAGATGTTTCAAATCTAAAAAAGCTCGCTAATTTTATTTCAAGAGTCATGAAATTTAAGAATAGTTCCATAGAAAATGAATAGCTTTATTATTATTGATTAACTTAAAAGGTCGCAACTAATTCAAACTGAAGTTACGACGTTTTGGAAAGGTGTTGAATTATAACAATAATAAAACTGATGTACACGTTTATTGCTAAGAACCATATTGTATGCAACTCTGTCATGATTCTATGATGTTAAATGTATGTGTTGTATATAATGGGCTGGTGGCCTTGATGTATCTTAATAAACTTTGTAACTTGTAACTTGTATAATTTGGTCACTTATCATGGGTAAATATATGGCCTTTTGTTACTATGTTTATCATTTTATATTTCACAAAGTAGTATGGCTAGTGTAGTTGACAAATTCAAGAAAAAGGGAAAGAATGCTGGAGCGTCGTCGACTGATTGGTCCCGTACAGGCAGTTTTTTACATAAGCCAGACAGAGGATGGATCCATCCTGATGAACAATTAGCTACAGATGCTGGAATTTGTTATGGAGTGAGGGTAAACATGCATATTACAAGTTAGATATTTTACATACTATACAATCTAAAAAACGAACAGTGGGGGACGACAAAATCTTTCATTTCTGCATTTCATTAGATATTTATAATGTATATGGGCAAAGAGTTTCTTATCATAAGTTCATAGTTGAATACCAAATATAAGAATATTGAAACTTGAATTCAACAATAATTCTGGTGGTTACAAAATTTTAAAACTAAGGCGTCAACAATTATTGTGACCTTACAATGGTTTAACCCATTTTATCACAATGAAGCTTTTTGACACCCTTAAAGAAAAACAAATTGGAAACATTGCGTTAAATGAAGAAATCGCTTCTAACAAGCAATTTCTTTATTTTACACATAGTTTTCTACCTAAACATTTTCCAAAACTTCAACCCTGATTAAGTTACAATGCTAATATTTGGTATGCAGATAGATCTCAACAAGGCGCAACTGGGGAAGGTCATTTCATCAAGGTAAACGTCAAAAGTTTAACCCTTTTCCCTAAAACAAAGAAAAACAACTATACAAATCACATGTTTCTAAAGAATTCCTGTTTTGGAGGCATGGTGTTTCACAAACACAAGTTGTTCTTTGCATTTTCTAAGCAACCATTAATAGCCTCAGCTTGAAATTTGGTGTTGAGGTTCATATAGGGTCCTATATGGCGCTTACCAAATTTAGGTTTGCAAATTATCTACTTCCTGTTTTATGACAGTTAATTTTCTGTCATTGACTGTTATAGTGGTATACTTTTTTCACATTTTTCTCAGCAGTTTTTGATAGCACTGACTTGAAACTTTGTGTATAGTTTCATCTGGGGATCCTACACGTAATTTAGGTCTGCAAGTTAACTCAGGGATTTCACTAGTACCCAAAAGTCAAGAGTCATTGACCCTTTGTCCAAAATTTTAAGAGTCAAAATTGAAATCCCAAGAGTCAAAATGCGATATCCCCCCCCCCCCCCTCCCACCAAGATAGTAATTAAGAAAAAAATGACATTAGATAAAATCTATTTCTTTTTTTTTTATTTGTCTATAAGATGTGCCGATTTTATCAGCGAAAACTCATGACATTTCTTGAGCAGCATTTTACTTTATTTCATTTTACTTCTTGATTATGTATGTTTTATGAAGTTTTTGATAAAAATATTAGCAAAAAAGTAAATATCAGTATCAAATTACATGCTTCCTTTCAAGTTCATTAACCTGTCAATCAAACCTGACATTGTAACAAATTAGATTTTTTTGGTATATAGTTAAGCCCATTCCCACACAATGACACTTTTTGAAGCCCCTTCAGAAAAGCAATATGGGAAACAAATGTGTAAAATGAAGCAAATTCTTCATTTTCCACAATGTTTTCACCCAGAAAGTTGAAAAAATAAACTTTAACCCTTGTCATGCCGAATAAAATCCTTTCAGAATTTCATCAAAATCAAAGGGCTGAAAGAACTTTCAGTACTAATTTAATGGTCAACAAATCTTTTGAAAATTAATTTTTAGTTTGAAAAGGAAGCAAAAGAGGTGTAGACTAAGATCAGACTGCACTTATGTGCAAGCTGATCTTGTCTACATCTCCTGTCAAAACTGGAATATTCCGGGTTCAGCATGACAATGGTTAAGTTGTCATCTGCAACTCCTTTCAATTTTGGCCATTCTAAAATTTAAGTGTCTGGTAATACATTCAAAATGAAAGTAAAAACTCTAAAATCAAGGATGGTAACTCTAAATTTATTTTCTTTGGAATTTTGTGACTTTCATTATTTTACTAACCTTGATTCTTTGGAATGTTACAGCCAAGGTTCAGGCATCTGCATACAAAACACACACTGCAAAATTAGTTATTAGAAAACCCAAAGATAGCTACTGCTATAGTGCTCTCATATTTAAATTTCAAAAAACTGAAATGACTCAGCACTTAACCTTTTCCCACAAAATCCCAGTTTTTTATGCCTTGAAGAAAAATACTACTAAAGAAAAACTTTGTGAGAAAAGGAGAAATTACTGTTATCAATCAGACAATTTATTCTTTTCTCACAGTGTTTCTACCCTATATGACACATATTTTCCCACAAATAATTAAAATTGTTGCCTTCACTTTTTAGCGGTTTTGTAGGACAAAACCGGTATTTCACATCGATCAACCGGAAACAAGTTTTCACGAATTTTCTACTCACTTCCACGCATGCTCATAAACTTGAAGTGATAATCTATGTGATTGCCTCCATCTTATTTCATCGCTGATGAAGAAAATAACTTACTTCCTGAATGCCAACATCCTCCTTTTAGTCATGAATATCATGGAAAATGGTATGAAATTTCGACTTTATATATCCATAGTAAGTTATCAAAATAAACTGTCTAAATAAGAGAAATATTCTCCTCGCGTTTCAAGATAAAATCTAGGTCAGTGGTTAGTGGAGTAAACAAACTCCTGTCTGTTAGTTTTGACCTGGTAGGACTGAGCAAATTTACACCCCGTGTAGGCAGTATATGCTACAAGTTACAACCCTGTTATAGTCGCGATTCAAGCGCATATTTAACCCCACCGAATAAAACATCCCTTTACCTCTCGAATTTGACTATATCTTTGAAACGAACATGTAGTACGAAATAATAATATGCCCAAAGCAAAGAGAATTGAATATTAGCTTTGATTGCTTTACCTTTTATCATTTAACCTTTTACCACACAACCACAAATTTTTCACGCACTGATGAAATAATATTAAAGAAAACGTTGTAATTAAATCAAAATATCTATTTCGGTAAACAGTAAAAGGGTCATGATTAATTTAATGGTGTTTTAACGCAACTTTTAATAGTATTTCAGTTATATCGGGGCAGCTGGAGCTCCTAACCATGGATTCCTGGTAGTTCTCACAGTAGTATTACCATTGCATCCTTATCGAGCATCCAACTGCTCATCGCTTTTAGGTGTACGATTTATTTTTACTCATCTTGATGATACATGTTGGCATTATTGAGCGCGGTTACTGATAAGCTAGCAAAACCGCTCTCAGGACTTTCAGTCCTTTGATTTCAATTTGGACCAGTCTTAAAAATATCTATCTGTTAACAGGATTAAAGATAGATGTTAACCAGGATTGACAATTTGTATTTCTTCAACACCAATTTTTGTCTACCTAAACATTCAAATATGGCGATTTTCAGGACCTTCAGTCTTTGTCACTCTCTTCACTTTCATCAATTTCACTGAACATTAATAAATTGAACCTGTTCCAACTTGTCTTGTTGTTTTTTTTCTGATAGCTTATCTGAATAATAAACAAAGAAAAGAGAGAAGATAGAACAATTATTCACATTTTTAGCTTGGCTGTTTTCAGAGAAAACCTGAGGTATTGCTATTGTCAGGTTGTTTTCTGTGTCAGCATCACTGTCATCCAATAACTTTGACATTTTGTAAAATTTCTGGTATTACTGAACAAAATTGAAACTATCAAAGAGAGTAATCTATACCAAGAAGGGGAATAAATCTGAATACATCTTTGAACAAGTTATGCCCCTTTCTCGACTTAGAAATACTACTCACTATCAAGCATTTGAGCAGCTGACTGTTGGCATATGCATGCATAGGTCTTGTTTTTCTTTTTAGTACATTGGGTGTCTAGAGGTGAAAGAATCAATGAGGGCATTGGATTTTGACACCAGAACTGCACTAGCAAGGTATGCTATGACTTAACTCACTCCCACAAAATTTTTGACATTATATTCAAGGCTTGTGTTTGACATGTGAACCATGGATTTGACCCTTAAAATTTGAAAAAAACCACCTGTTTTGACCCTTAATAATTTCACTCAAGGGGGTCATTTTGACCCCTTTGAGAGAAATTTTCATGAGTCAAAACAAGAAAATTGGATCCCTCAAATTTGTAGCGATGAATCTTGTGTACTATTTAAATTATATGAATTATTTGCTAACTTCATATCTTTATATAAGATTAATAAAAGTTATGCAATCAGGGCCTTCTCTGGGTTGAATTTTTTTTCACCATCACTTTTTCCAAATTGAAAAATCTGGAGCCAAATCTTTGGCCAAGAAGCCATCCAAAGTTATGTTTGTACATCCAGTGATTTTTTTTAACGTAGATCAAAGTCATTGCTTTTTTCTGTCAACCATCAAATTTACCTCTGGAGATGGGAAAAGATGATTGACGTCACTTGGGTCTATCCATTCTACCCTACGGGAGCGGAGGGTTGTGACGTACATCAAAGAGACCAACAAGACAGACTTAAGAGGGTTGCACCCATTGCACAATTTCCCTGAGTAGTAATTAGACACATAATTGTTCATAAAAATTGGTCATTTTTATATTAAGTCAATCTGCGATCTTTTTATAGGAAATATATTCTGGATTTATTGTCAACCCACTGAAGTAAGATTTTCCGATTTTGATTTGTTGAATTTAATTGATGTAACGTACAATATCATTTAAGGTGTCTTTACAATCATTTTCAGAAACTATCACCTGTATCGTAGGTTTTTCAGTTGGTTTATTGTTTGTCACACTTCGTTTATTGACTGACTTGCTTGTTTATTGAAATTGGACACAATTATCACTGATTAATTCTTTGTAGCTCACCTGACCATGAAGTGCTCAAAGTGAGCTATTAGGATGGGAAGTTGTCAAGCTTCCATCTGTTTGTCTGTCTGTCTGTCCATTCACAATTACAAAAATTCCTAAATTACCAATCAGATTTTGATGAAACTTAACAGAAATGCACTCTGTCAAAATACTTCACAATATTTCATGGTCAAGGAGTCAATGACTAGGCTAGCACAATCTGTGCTGTAAAAGGTGTAGAAAAGTAAATAAGATAGTGTGTAAAAAGCTATTTTCTGTTTTCTGTTACAGAGAAGCTATTAACAGAGTTAGTGAAGCTGCAGGGTTAAAGACAGCAAACAAACGAAAAAAGGTGGGGATTAATCATCACCAATGTTCGTTTATATAACATTTTAACTGCAAATTAGGCTTGTGAATTTGGTTGAACCGAACAAATTAGTGTATTATATGGTGATCCAAGAGTAATTACAAATATTCCATTAGCTCCTCTTGCTGAAGGCTAGTGAGCTATTATCATAGATCTGTGTAGTGCATCTTTGTCTGTAAACGTTTATTTTAAAAGTCTTCTCAGAAAGTACTGCACAGATTTCTACCCCTTGGTGACTCTTTTTCAGGTGCCTTCAAAAAATTTTGAATTTTGGGTCAGTTACGTTTAACAAAAAAATAAAATGGTTAGTTGAATCAGATGTAATTACAAAATTTAAGTTGCCAAACCAACATAATTGCTTTACAAAATTCAAAGGTTATTTCCAGTCTAAATGTATGATTTCATTGATCAACTGATAATTTGATTGAGAGCTGCAATTTGCTTATTTGATATCAACATTAGAGTGTATTGATTGCTCATTGACAACAACCTAAATAATCACACTTTTTGTGACACTCCCCAACCCTCCACCCCCCTACAGGAAAAAGATTTTAGAAAACCTTGTGGAAAGAGAAGGAATTGCTTGTCCACAATATTTTCGATTCCAAAAGACAAAGATGTTTAAAATTTCACCAAATTGAAATCGACGTCTGCAACTCCTTTCAATTTGTACCAGTGTAAAATTTTATTGTGTTGTAATGGGATAAAACTCACTGACTGTATCTTTATCTAGGTTGAGAAGAGGATTGGTAAAATGTTGAGTGATGCTCCCATCATGCAGTTTGCTGGATCAAATGTGAACTTGACGATTACAGTTGACAGTATTAATCTTATGGTGATGGAATCAGGGGAGGTAATCTTGCAAGACAAAAGTGACACAGAGTTATTGAAATTAGTCAACAATAGTTAATGACTTAATGAATTTTATAGTAAGCTTAACCCATGCTGAACCCAAACCACTTTTGTTTGCAAGTAGATATAGACAAAGATCAGCCAGCATATAAATATGAAATCCATGAACAACTCAGGTTACCATGACAACTGAATAGAAAAACAGAAATAAATATCTGAAAATCTTTTCAACTAACCAAGGAGGTATAGAACCCTTATACAGTCAAACTTCATTTACTCGAACACAGGAATTCTGGAACACAACTGAAATTTCGAAAAAGAAACTTGGTCCCTGCAAAAAGTATTCATTATTCATAGTGTTCGACCTCGGAAAACTCGTACACCTCTAATGTCGAAGTTTCGAACTCTTTTCAAAGTCCTGAACAACAAATCACTATATATTTCATCTGGAAGAGTCGAACAAAGGGTAGATTGACAATCATAAGCTGCTATTTTTAATGTATTTTCACACATTAGACATGTTAATCCATTTATGACACCTTACTCTCAAACGATGCACCGTATGTAATAATAACATGTTCCGTGAAAAATACATTTTTTCTACCATTTAGGAATAATTATACCTGGTATTTGACTGTTTGCATATTCATCATCAAAAAGATCTAAGAAGGTTATTTCAATGGAGAATTTTTCGTACCAATTCCCAAACATCTTCAAAATCTGATGATTAAGTTAAATTACACCGAGGACAGCAACTATCGACGGCTGCCGATACTGAAAGAAACTTTATGGCACTTGTCGCGCTGGATGCATTCTGCCCTTTTTCAGCTATAGATAAAATAACTTGTTGACAAAATAGGTGTAGTATTTTTAATGTTCTAGTTAAAGAACCCAAATTTGCAAATGAAGCCGCGTACGTAACAGAAATAGTTGAAAACACAGAGAACCTATTATGCTTGTTAAGTGCAATTAATCTTGTCAATTTACATGATTTCTTACAAAAAAGGTCGGTAAATTTCTCACGTTAAGGTTTGAAAACATTTCTACACGTGGTGGATTCTATGAAACTCAAGACAGGTCTAGCAAGTAAGTTACCATATTTTCGAACACTACGTATCTCGGACAAATGATATTGCCTTATCTCATTTTCGGATCAGTTGAACTTCCGAAATCTCGAACAATTTAGCCAGTCTCTGACGTGTTCGAGCCACTGAAGTTTGACTGTATTGGGCATGGAACATTATCTCTTGAACCTCTATGAAAATTGCTAAAAAACTCCATGATCCCATGGTCCCCAGGGAGTGGGGATGGGGTGGGGTTGTGCCAAAATAGAAATGATAAAAAATTCCCGTTCTCTACCACTGAGCCAATTTCAACCAAATTTGGCAAGAATCTTCCTAAAACAATATTTCTAGAATTAAATTCCGTCCATAGAATCTTTTACTTTTTCAAATTTCATAGATTATAATATGCTTAATCCAAGTTCACAAAGAAAAAAGGGCTCACTGAGTCAGATTTGGAGTAAAATGTTGCTGATAAAAATAGGTGGTTAGCCATATTTTTAACCTTTTATGGCTTTATTCAAATTGTAAGATTTTTTATTTGTATGCCCAATTTTTACTAAATCGTCCCACAGTTTTCCTTTAAAATGTTTTTATTCACCCAGGCAATATATGATGACCTTCTTTGATATTTGTATATCTTTTGAAAATCAGAAACATTAAATTTTTGTAACCCAACAGAAAAAAAAAAAACAACATAAAAATTACCAAATATTTTTTCGTTGTGTTTAGAACTATATAGAAAATGAATGATTTCTTTAAACAACTTCTCCTACAAAACCCATTGGCCAATTAAGGCAGGCACTTTCTTCAAGAAGTGTCCTTCAAAAATTGCAAAGAGATGAAATTATTAAAAAACTGGTTGCCATTGCAACAATGAATGAAAATTCAGATTAATCTTTGAAAAACTTTTCCTGACCAAGAAGGCCTAGAACCTTGATATATTGCATGAAACAGTAGCACCGGGATCTCAATGAAAGTTTCTAAAATCACTACCCTGGCCCCCAATGGGTTGAGCCCGAGGGGGATAGGGAGTCAGGCCTATGTAGAAATGATGATAGATTGCATTAAAGAAGATCCCAAAAACTGCTTGGCTGATTTCTAGTAAATTTGACAGGAATTTTCCTTATGTATTCACCTTTTTGAAATAACTAGAAGAAATGAAATTCATTAGAAAAATACTGGTCGCCATGACAATACTAGGGAAGAATGAAAAAAAGCTTCTTTAAGACAAAGATCAGACTGCACGTAAGCATGACAGGGGTTAACACCAAAACATTTTGATTTTATTCAAACACCATTCAAGATACATAGCTCCTGGTCATATTGTTTTACTGATTTCCATCTGTCTGTCTGTCAGCATGCAGTAATCTAAATGCAAATACTTAACATTTATTGTTGTTCAAAAACAGTTTGACATACATGGCTCATATTTTGAACACAGGTTCCTTGCATTAGTAGAAATCAGTTGTAAAATTTAGGTCATCCATCAAGGTCAGAGTCACTTATCAAGGTCAACTTAATTGAAAACATAATTTGCTGTTTTTCAAATACTGTTGAAGATACACTGCTTATATTTGGGGCATAGGCTTCTTGCATTGATATGCATCAGTTGGTTGTTAGATTTAAATTATCCATGAACATTGAGGTCTCTTATAAAGGTTACATATCTGGAGAAAGGCTGTAATGTGGGTATGGTGTTTCACAAACAAATCCTGTTCAAAATAAGTTTAATTGATATGCAGTTTTGGCTTTCAAAATTAACTTCTGGTCTAAATGAATTATTTGATTGGTTGATTAATTCTTTGATTTATAGCCACGATCAGTTGATTCCTCTAGATATTGCTTCAAGTTTGATGATTAATATTTCAGGTCATTGCTAACCACTTGATGCCTGGTATATCATTTGCATCGGGAGGAGATGCTGTAAGTTGTTTTTCTTTTATCCATTTTGAATGTATGATCATGTGACCCCCTGAAAAGGGTCATGTGATTCAATCCCCTAGACTCAATGATCTGTTTTCCATTCTCACAACCAAGTTTCTAATATCATGTATATATTTCTTTAATCAAAGTCACATTTACATTATTAGCCCACCTGAGCACAAAGTGCTCAAGGTGAGGAATTGTGATCACCTTCTGTCTTTTGTCCATAATTTGTCAACAATTTCTTTAAAGTACATCTCTTCCCAAAGCACTGATCTAACTTGAGTCATATTTAGCAGGCATATTCCTTAGGTGATCCCATTTAAAAGCTGCTAAAAGAACTGAAATCTCTTTAAAACTCTGATTGCCATGGCAACAAAAGTGAATTTTTTAATAAAATCTTCTCATCCTGACCCAGAATATGTAAAGCTATGATATTTTGCATGAAATATTGGGACATTTACCTCTTACAGAATTACCAATATCATTACCCTCGGGTCTCCAGGGGCAGAACCCCCGGGGGGCTTATAAAGAAGGTTTTCAAAAATGACAACACCTCAAATACTGTTTATCCTATTTTAGCCGAATTTTTGGCTATATAAGAAATTCAGAAGACAACTTTTCCGGCATATCTCAACCAATATTGGCAGGCATGTTCTATAGATGGCACTCTGTAAAAATGTAAAAACTGCTAAAAGACTTGAAATCAGATGAAAACTCTGATAGCAATGATGAAAAAGGTTAACTTTGAAAGAAAAAAACTTGTAAGAATCATCTCTTCTGACCTAGTAGGCATTATTCCTTTATAGTTTTCATGAAGCACCAGAACATTGACTTCTTTCAAAATTGCTCAAATCAATACCCATGGGTCCCCAGAGACAGAGCCTCAGTGTGTTGGGCCTATATAGAATAAAGAAGAAATATTAAAAAGACAACTCCTAATTTCAACCAAATTTGGCAGGAATAATCCTTTTGTTATCCCCCTTTAAAAATAACTAAAATATTGGAATCAGTTGAATGCTTTGGTTGCAATGGCAGCATAGGTAAACTTGAAGAAAATCTTCTCAAGACCCAGTTGGTATTTAACCTTTAAGAAAAGAGCCTTATCTCAGGTGTGCCCCAGGGCCACTGTGAGTTGGAATTGGGATTTTGACTTGGATTGTGAGTTAAAAAGCCATACGAAAAGTAAAGAAACCAATTGTGTATCATTTAGAAATAAGAAAAAAAATTTTTATGCCCCCGCATCGATAGATCAGGGGCATATACTTTTACTGGTGTCCGTCTGTCTGTCCATCCGTCTGTCTGTCTGTCTGCATAAGTTAACCTGCCAATTTTCCTATAACTCCATCCCTAATTAAGTTACAATGCTAATATTTGGTATGTAGATAGGTCTCAACAAAGGGCAACTGGGGAAGGTCATTTCATCAAGATCAAGGTAAAAAATTTAACCCTTTTCCCTAAAACTTTACTAAGAACTTAACCTGCCAACTAAACATTTTCCTATGACTTCATCCCTTATTAAGTTACAATGCTAATATTTGGTACGTAGATAGGTCTCAACAAGGTGCAACTGGGGAAAGCCATTTCATCAAGGTCCAGGTGAAATTTTTAACCCTTTTCCCTAAAACTTTCTCAAAAACTTAACCTGCCAACTAAACATTTTCCTATGACTTCATCCCTAATTAAGTTACAATGCTAATATTTGGTATGTAGATAGGTCTCAACAAGGCGCAACTGGGGAAGGTCATTTCATCAAGATCAAGGTCAAAAACCCAATAAACCCAATAAAAATCATCTGTTTCTAAAGAATTCCTGTATCGGGGGCATGGTGTTTCACAAACACATCTTGTTACATTTAATGAATAGAGTGAGCTGTATTTATATTGTCTTTGAGTTCCCCTGTACGACGTATAGTAGTAGGACTAGAGAGGCGTTTTAATTCTGTACCAGATTGAAAGACGTTGCAGATGACATTTCAAATTGCACTTGAATTGGAAAATAAGTTAATTGAGTAAATTGAGAAAAGAACATTGTCAGAAAAGGAGAAATGGCGTGTCACAAGCAATTCCTCATTTCCTCACAAAGTTTCCCATTATTGTTTTCCATCAGGGCTTCAGAAAGCATCATTGAGTGAAATGGGATAAAGCTATTTATAGCTGTCTGTAACTTTGATATTAAAATTCATTAAATTATCCTAAAATAGAAGAATTTCAGGCAATGGTAAGTAAAAACTAATTTCAGGCTTTCAATATGGTTAATATTTCCACACAATAGCACATTTTTTAGCGCCATAGAAGTAAAGCTCTATAAACCATTGACATAATAGAAGAAATTGCTTGTAACTTGCTAGTTCTTTTTATGCCCCTGCATCGATAAGATCGGGGGCATATTGTTTTAACGGTGTCCATCTGTCTGTCCATCTGTCTTTCTGTCTGTCTGCAAAACTTAACCTGCCAACTAAACATTTTCCTATAACTTCAACCCTGATTAAGTTACAATGCTAATATTTGGTTTGTAGATAGGTGCAACTGGGGAAGGTCATTTCATCAAGGTCAAGGTCAAAATTTTAACCCTTTACCCGTTTCTTAAGAATTCCTGTTTCGGGGTCATGGTGTTTCACAAACACATCTTGTTTTATATATTTTTTTATCTCAGATGGCCCTTATTTTTCAACTCAAACTATTTTGTCATTATTGGATGGGTTAACCCATTCCCACACAATCCTGCATTTTTACATACTGTAGAAATACAGCTTAGGAAAACATTGTGAAAAAAGAAGAAATTGCTTGGAACAAGCAATTTCTTCTTTTCTCAAAATGTTTTCTACCTTACAAGGCCCATATTTTTCAATTTAGATCCACTTTGCAATGTCTTTCAATTTTGACCAGTCTAAATTTTTTATCATGTGGGAATGGGTTGAATCTATTTGACCTTCATTTCAGTCCCATAATGAATGAATTTTATAACCCCAAATATTATCAGATAATTACAGAATCCATCATCTTTTCCAGGAAACTCTTGATTTTGTTGCCTATGTAGCGAAAGATGAGTATACTGGTCGTGCTTGCCATGTGTTGGAGTGTGGAGGGGGGTTGTCAGAGGACGTCATCACAACCATAGGTCAGGCGTTTGAGCTTCGTTTCAAGGAATACTTGAAAAAACAACCAAAACCTATAACTGTTCCAGACAGGTAAGCCAGACTGATAACTTGGCACAATTATTCTCCATTATGAGAAGATGTGCTATTTGAATGAATTTTTTTAATAGCTCAAGTTCAAGGTCAAAGCTCAAGGTCAAACACTAAAATTGTGCTTGTCCAGAGCATGATGCTTACAAAACTTTGCAGGCTGGACAGCAGTTGTCTTTGGACAACAATCTAGTTATTTGACAGAATTTTGAAAAACTTGGTTTTTCGGGGGGGAGGGGTAGAAAACATTGTGTATAATGAAGAAATTGCTTGTTACAAGCAATCTTTTCATTTTCCAGAATGTTTTCCAAAGCTTCTCTTCTTGAGGGTATCAAAAAGCACCATTTTGTGGGCCTGGGTTAAGAGTGGATAGAGAAACAGGATTGTCCTTGGCTGTGTACAGCTGCCCTACTTTCCCTCTGTGGGTCACACTCTTGTAACTTCTGTATCTCTACAGGTCATATTTTCACCTAATTTCTTTTAAACTTTACATGTGGGTAGCCCCAGTGAAACAAGGAATCCCATCGTTTTGGGGTCAAAGGCCACGGTCACAAGGTCAAATATTGTATAAAGCTTGTGGCTTGTCGATAGGTCACACTTTTCATCCAATCTCCTTAAAACCATTATTTTTTAAAAGTTTGTGGCCTCTGCACAGGGCACATTTTCATTTCGTCTCTATCAAACATGCAGGTAGATAGCCCTTTGTGAGATGATGAATCCTATTGATTTTAAGCTGACTTGGTCAAAGCTCAAGGTCACAAATTCAAATTTTATGTAACGCTTGTGGCCTCTCTACAGGTCACACTTTTCATCCAACCTCTTTCAAACTATTTATGTGGATATCTGATAGTGACATGGGAGATTCTTTTGATTTTTTCTTTACCAGGTCAGATCTTAAGGTTAGGTTGGCCTTTCTACAATTAAAATGTTTCATGAAGATTCTTCAAAACTTTTCATGTGGATAGCTCTCGGTAACGTAGGATACCCTTTTGATTTTCAGCACACTAGGTAAAAAATCAAGGTCAAAAGGTTTAAAATTTAGACCCTTCTACAAGATCAACTTTCTACCCAATCTCTTTCAAATTCTGCTTGTGGGAAGCCCTTGGTGATAAAGGGAATACTATTAATAGGAGGTCACTGGATCAAATGTCATGGTCACACAGGGCTCCGGAAATTAGGAAATTTAAATCGGTCCAAGACAATCCCCCCCCTCCTCAGCCAGCAAAACGAATACCCTTTTTTCACCCTATGTACGTAGAAGGGTTAATCATTCATTCAGCAGTTGCCTTCTTTTCCAAATTTTCCGAATATGATTATAATCTTCAACGAGGGGAAGATAGATGAAAACAACTGATGACAGATCCTACTCTCATTTTGTTTTTGAAAATTCAACTGTGTATAAATTGCAATTTCAGCATTGTACGGCAGACCACTAAATTGCAATATATTGTAAAATTAGATAGACAAATAAATAACATTATTAAAATTTCCGGGTTTACAGAATATTTCTGTGATGTACGCTTCCACCCCTTCCACAAGTACCGCCTATTTGATTGTAGTAATGATATACTTTTTCAAAAGCTAGTTATCCAAAGTTCTGTTAATTAACACAGTCATAGCGATTTTCTCTCAACACGAGCCTCTGTTGATGGAAAAACACAGCTGACGTCACAAAAATGTCAGGTCAGTCCATTCTACCCCATGGGGGTTTCAGAGTTGTGACGTACATCAAAAAGACCAACGAGACAAACTCAAGAGGGTCGCCCACATGTTGTGCTAGAATTTGTGCACAAATCTCGGTCATTTATTAATTGCTATTGATTTATGATTTATTATTCGGACGTTTTCCACCCCTGAAGAAAGATTTCATGATTCGTTGTTTCATTAATTTTATTGATAGAACTAGCAAAATTATTAAGCAGTCATTTTCGTTTATATTCAAATTATCTGCATTCTGCGGATTTCCACTTATTTGAATTCCATCGGCTACATTTCTTTCCATGAATTAAAAACTATAAAACATATATTAACGATGTGACTTTTTTTATACAAATTTCGAACTGGGTCTCATGCGCCTTAAATTAAGCTGTGCTGAGTTATTCTGACTTTATATGAATGGCAACTGAAGCTTGTTCATGTCTCGATATATATACACATAGAAAAGTAAAAGAAATTTGTTTCACGAGTAACGGCAATTTAAATTGACGCAATATTAGATGTCCATTTTGATAAGATTTCGAACGTGTGTAAGTCAAAACGATTCTCTATTCAAATATTGCAAATAGTTTACAAAACTGATATCCGAAGTTCCGTCAAGCCGAAACTGTGGCTAACTGCAAATTAGGTCCATGTGCGGATGGGCACTTGAATGGCCGGCGGGTAAATTAATCATCGATTTTTGGAACTTTTCTTAGTCTTTAATCTGTGGGTAAATGTGTGAAACCTGTGAATTATTTTGGTTTCAAATGGATTCTGATAGATGATGGGGGAATTAATCAATATTTCAGCGAGAAATTTAATGAAAATTTTGGACCGATTTTGGTGTTATTTTATTGGATTCCAATCGGTCTGGCAATTCATAATTTGGTCCAGACCAGCAATTTATCGGAATTCTGGAGCCCTGAGGTCACATGGTCAAATTTTCTTTAAAGCTTGTGGGCTCTGTATAGGTCACATTTTTCATCCAATTTCTTTCAAACTCATGTCACTAGTAGCCCTTTTCGAGATGAAGAAACCTAATGATTTTGAGGTAAAAGGTCAAGGTTAAATTCCATGTCTGTATTTTTCTTTGCTCATGGGAAGTTTCTCTTCTGTAATTTGAGGATTATTTCTTCTAGCCAATCATATTTATTATGGTAAAGAGGAACTTATCAGATCACAGAAAATCAAAAGAAAAATGTATATTTTTGTATTGCTAAGAAAATTAAAGAGACAAAAATAAGAATTCCTTCTCTGTTTTGTGACACTCCGAGGAGTATTTTATTGAAGAAATATGTTATGACAATTGACAGATCACTCATGACGCCATTTGTCTTTGACAGAAAGTTTGACTTACATATTAACCCTTGTCATGCTGAACCCGGTTTATTATGGTTTAGGCAGGAGGTGAAGACCAAGATCAGCCTGGACATAAGTGCAGTCTGATCTTGGTCTACACCTCCTGCTTGTACCTCTTCTGTTAGAATTGTTTATGAAATTGATTTCTAAAAAAATATTTATTTTTGAACAACAAGTCCTATCAGTTCTTTCAGCCCTTTGATTTACATCAATTAAGTAATGTAATTTATACAGCATGACATGGCATTATTTTTCAGAAAGTATGGTCAAGAACATGCATCAAAATGTTAAAATGAATGGTTGGCAATCTTAACATTGTTACAGCTTGAATATACAAAAATGATCAAGATATATGTCAGAGTTCAAAGTTCAAATTGAATGATTTGATTGATTAATCGATTTTTCATGATCTGTCAGCTATCTTTAAAATGAGAGTAATGGGAAAGGGTTAAATTTAAATGGTTGAAATCGCTTTCACTGTCAAGCCTCTTAGAGTGTTTGTGCCCATCTCTGAAAAGTTCTTTTTGATTGTTTCACATGCATGACTTGTTCTCCTTATAGATCGGAGCAGTCCATTCAAGAAGGAGATGCCTGGGGAGACAACGATGATGAGAATGAGTATTACAATGATAACCCTCATGCCCAGCCCCCCTCACCTGAACACCCCAGGTTCCAAGTGCCATCAGAATATGCTTCCCCACCTTCTAATTTACCTGTGAGTGACTATACATTACAACTTTTTACAGCTTCACTGCTTGACCTATTACCAAATGACAAATACTGGTCCTAATTGAAACAAGTTTCAGACAACAATTTAAAGCTAATGAAATTTCAAAAATCCTCAAAACATAACCACACAAATTGATAGGCCTTGACTTTCAATAATATATTTCAAATTTAACCCTTTCCTTTACAAACCCAGGATTAAATGTCACTGTGATTTTGTACTTGAGTAAACATTTTTGAATAAGAAGAAATTGCTTGTAAAAAGCAATTTCTCCTTTAACCACAATATTTGATCCCTCAAATTGCCTCAAATTTTCATTGTGGTCTGCAACCTCTTTCAATTTTGACCAGTCTAAAAGTTAAGAAAATGGGAAAGTGTTGAGGAATAATTGTTGACTAACTTTTGACTATATCTTTTCATAGATCTTAACAATAGTACAAATGATATGTCAATGATGCTACAAATACATAAATGAACAATTGAAGAATTTTAGATATTCTCAAATAATACTCCTTGTTAAGCTTCAACATGAATATGAGGTACATCATATTCTCTTCAGCAGTTACCATATAGGTATACATTTACCAAATGCAATTCTTCACAATTTGGTGTATAAAAAGTTTACAAAGTTTCCTATCCAAAAAGACAAATATTTTTAAATTTCATCAACTAAAAGATGTCTTCTGCTTCTTTGAAATTGGACTAGTCTGAAATTTTGTCACCTGGCCAAGTTAATAGAAGTTATGTTAACCCTTTCCTATATAATCCCTGGTTTTTACATACTTTTGATTTTATACTTGAGAAAACTTTGTGGGAAAAGAAGAAATCGCTTGTAACAATTATTTCATCTTTTTCCATAATATTTTTTACCCTGTAGATTTGTTTCTTTTCATAGTGCACTCACTTCAAATTTTCATCTGCTACTTCTTTGAATTTGGACCAGTCTAAAATTTTTTGTCGAATGGTAATGGGTTGATACATTTCTTGCAGGTCAGTGATGGTTTATACTCCTCTGTGAAAGAACCTCCCAACACCACAAATGGTTTTGTATATGATACTCCAAAAGAATTACAGTTGATAGACTTCTCCGACACAAATAACAAAGCAGCCTTATATGATAACTCAGCAGGTATGTTCTTCTATGAATTGTTACTTTCATCATTCTTTAGTCTTTTTCTCTTTCTTTGTTTGCTAGGCTTTTTTCGGAGGAAAACCTGAGGTACTGCTATGGTCAGGCAGTTGTTTGTGTCTGGATTGGCAGCAAGGTGTTTGTTTTCCAAAAAACGTTGACATTTTTTAATATCTCTGGTGTCACTCAACATATCCTCTGGAAGCTTGGAATATATGTAAGCTATCAAATGAGCAATTCATACCACGAAAGGGGATAACTCTAAATGCATTTTTAAATGAATTATGCCCTTTTTTATGGCCCCGCATCGATAAGCACATATTGTTTTACCTGTGTCCGTCTGTCCGTCCGTTTGTCTGTCTGCAAAACTCAATCTGCCAACTAAACATTTTCCTATAACTTCAACCCTGATTAAGTTACAATGCTAATATTTGGTATGTAGATAGGTCTCAACAAGGCGCAACTGGGGAAGGTCATTTCATCAATGTCAAGGTCAAAATTTTAACCCTTTACCCGTTTTTAAAGAATTCCTGTTTTGGGGGCATAGTGTTTCACAAACACATCTTGTTTAACTTAGAAATTTTACCCACTAGCAAGCAATTAAACAGTTATGTGGTTCTCTTGTTCTTTTCATTTAAAACTTATTTGATCACCATAGAACCATACAACAAAGCTACCTATATTTGATGTAATGGTGCTTCATTTGGTATGGCCTATTTCGTTATAGCTTGTATGTGTTACCTTTTTTATCACTTCATTAACACAAATGAGATTGTGTGTTATGTTACCAGCAATTTCGCATGTGTATGAAGCATAGACATTGGGCAGCCTACAATCCACCTGTTTATTGAATATTTGCCAGCTGTGAAAAGGAATTGAATATCAGTCTAAAGTGAATACTTAAATGGGCGCACATTCCCTTGCAATCCCCCTTTTTTACACCCCTCAAGAAAACAATAGATTTGAAAACAAAGGAAATTAAGAAATTGCTAATGACAGTCAATTTCTTGCTTATCCACAATGTTTTCTCCCCTGAAGGAGAAACAGTCTCAAATTTCTATTAACTCTAAATTGTCGTCTGCAACTTCTTTCAATTTTTAAAGCCATATATCCCCCCCAAAAAAACAATTCAACAAAATTAATAAGAAAACTAACATCCAGGGTCAAATGCATTAATAATTATGACGAATGAAATTGTAAGATCAAAATAATTTTCTGCTATAAGCCGACATTTCTTGAAAGAAGTTACAATATTTTAAAATGAGACCCATCACAATTTTAGATATGTCTACATGAAATCATGACCTTGGTGATGAAGTTTTTCATTTTCACTAGTCATTCAAACAACTATCTTGGTCACAGAGATTAATGAAATCGTCCTTAAATTTTAGACATTAACACCTGTGTAGATAACAGTTAATGCCAAAGATTAGCAAACATTTCAGGTGAATAATTGGGTGCAGTCATCCCAGTATCAAAATGTAAACAAACACGAGTTGAAATTGATAAGAAAAACACAAAATACTTGTTCCAGAGAACTGAAATCATACCCTCATTTTGCATATTTATTTTAAAAAGGCTCTCGTTTGATTTAGTAACCAAATAAACCACTTATTGTTTGAAGTGTTTTTCCTTGCTTGGAGGGAAGATATGACTTTAAGCTTTAGGAAGCAATGTGATGTTATGTACCACTCACCCAAATCATATACTGTTCATCCCATTCCCACACAATGATGCTTTAAAACGCCCCTCAAGAAAAAAGCTTTGGAAAACATTGTGGAAAATGAAGAAATTGCTTGTCACAAACAATTACTTCATTATTCACAATGTTTTCTAACCAGAAAGATGAAAAAATCTAAACTATCATAAACTTAAAATTGTCTTCTGCAACATGTTTGAATTTGGACCAGGCAAAATTTTTGTCATGTGGGAATGGGTTAATTTTCAAGAATATGACCAAGGTGTCAAAGAGCTGTCTGTACATACCTAAATGTGCTCACATGTCAAACTTACACATTCCTGCTTTTTACACCCCTTGGGTTAAAAGCTTTTGAAAACATTGTTGAAAATGAAGAAATTACTTGTAATTGCTGCTATCAACTATAAATCGTCATCTGCAATTTCTTTTTCATCAATTTGGAGCAGTTTGAATTATATCTTTTGGAAATTGGCTAATAGAAATATCACGCATAGGTTCTAATGTAAGCTTTAGGAAGCAGTGAGATTAGTCTTGTATCTGATGGCTTATTGTCACCACATATTGTGACAGTATAATGTAATTATACAATGAAATTATGCCAAATACATGTAAATGAAATTTATCCCTTCTTGAACCATTGATCATATTTCTTTTGATGTCTACATGAAGCCTTTGAGAATCCATTCATTCAAATCAAAATCTTGCTATAATTCAGTATTTCAGTATTAGAAATGATTTATTAGATAAAACAATGAGCCATACACCCTTATTTACAAAGTGTCTGAACCTTTTAGAATTCCAATACTTGTGATGAATGACTATCACAATCAGTGATGGATTGCTATTTCTAAGTCTATTTTTAAGTTTTTTGTTCCACTTGCTGAAAGCCAGTGTCATGGCAATGTGTCTGTTGTGCGTATGTCCGTGAGTGTGTGTGTCCATAATCTTTTACTTTAAGAATCTTCTCGGCAGAAAGTATTGAACAGAATTCAACTAAATTTCACCAAAATGATCATTAGGTGAGCTTTTATCAGATTCCTATAAAGAATTTTGATTTGATGAAAAATATGGCTTTAATTGGCAGGGCTAATTCCCATTTATGGTGAAACCTTTAAAAATAATCTTCTCGGACACCAGTTGATGGATTTAAACAAAATTTTACAGGAATGTTCATTGAATGACCCTTTATCAGATTCCTTCAAAGAAACATTATTGTATGATAAATATGGCTTTAATGGGCAGAGCTAATTTCCACTTATGGTGAAACCTTTAAAATCTTCTTCTCAGAAACCAATTTTTGGATTTCAACCTGATTTTACAGGAATGATCATTGGGTAACCCTTTATCAGATTCCTTCAGAGAATTTTGATCGAATGATAAATATGTCTTAAAGTGGCAGGCTAATTTCCATAAATGGTGAAAGCTTAAAAATGTTTTTCTCATAAACCAGTTGATGGATTTCCACATATGGTGACACCTTTAAAATCTTCTTCTCAGAAACCAATTCTTGGATTTCAACCAAATTTCACAGAAATGATCCTTAGATGACCCTTTATCAGATTTCTCCAAAGAATTATGAGCAGATGAAAAATGGAGCTTTAATGTGCGGGGCTAATTTCCATATATAGTGAAACCTTTGAAAATCTTTTTCTTAGAAACCAGTTGATGGTTCAACCAAACTTCACTGGAATGATCCTTTGGTGACTCTTTTTCAGATTCCATCAATTAATTTTGATTCGTTTAGGGTAGTTGCTTAAGTCCATATATGGTATCTAATGAATTTTTTTTTAAAATTTGAATACCTTTTTCATCTTATTTGGCAAATTAATTGATTTTTAAATATACAATGAAAAGGTTGAAATATTGAAAGATTTCATTGACAAGATTTATTTGCCAAACATTGTGAATATGTTTCCTGAAAACACCATTTTGTACAATTAGGCCTGTGGAGCAATGCAGTGCCTCTAGTTTCTTCAATATAAGCCAGTGCCAGTTAACCCTTTCCTGTTTAATCCCTGGATTTTACATCCCTCTGTCTTTATACTTGACATAATATTGTGGAAAAAGAAGAATTTGCTTGTCACAAGCAATTTCTCCTTTTTCCACAATATTTTCTACTCTACTAAATGGTTATTTTTCAAACAAGTTCAACTTAAATTTGTTGTCTGTAGAACCTCTGAATTTGGACCTGTCTAAAATTTCAAAAAAATGGGACAGGGTTAAGCATCACAATGAAAATGAAGCTTGTGATGAGTATACATCACAATGAATGGTGACGGAGAGCCATCAGATAATGGACTGGTATTGTCATGTACTTAAGAGATGAAGAGAATATTTTTTGTTTTCATGGAAGCGGATTCATACATAAGTGTGATTAGTTTTTTCGGTTCATACCTCCATGAAAACAAAAAAATATTCTCTTCATTTCTTATAATTTAATAATATCGAGCGAAAAAAGCCCAAACCCTACATGTTTTGATACCTTTTTGTATGGGAGTATTTTGTGCGGAAGCATACAAAATAGCTGCGTGCTGAAAATTTTGTTCATAGAGTTATGAATAATTTTTAGACCAATCAGAACGCTTGTTTTTTATAGATGAAACTAAATATTAGATTATTAATCAATGAATGTAATCCTGTATAATTGTCCAGAAAATGACCGTGGTGTGGATGAGCTGTCTGTTTTGGATAATCCTCAACCTGGTCTGTATGATAATCCCAAGTCACATGGTCATTCAACTCCCCAGGGGTCTTTAGATCCATTCGATATGCGTAAGTAATATCACCTTTAGATACATTTTGTAAGTTGTGTTATTTCATATTTTGATATATCTCAACAGTCTTGTTTGCACAGAGTTAAAAGAGAATGATATGTTTGAATTTATTTGTCACTCTTGCCTGCAATGCTGAGTCCTATACTCCATAAGTCTTAACCCTTATCATACTGAACCTGGAATATTCCTGTTTTGGTGGGAGGTATAGAGAAGATCAGCTTGCACATATGTGCAGTCTGCTCTAAGTCTACACCTCCTGCTTGTCCCTTTTAAGCCAGAGTTGTTTATAAGACAAATTTTTAAAAGAATTATTAACCCACATTTTTTGCATCCAGTACTGTCAGCCCTTTGATTTTAATGCAATTCTGTAGTGGATTTTATTCAGCATGACAAGGGTTTAGATCAGAGTTGTTTGAATGTTAACTGTTACATGTATCAGGGCTCTGCAGACTCCCAGAATTTGGGGAGAAGTCACTTCTCACTAGTCTGAGAATTGGGAGAAGTTTTTCAAGATAGGGAGAAGTGGTGAGTCTTTCAGGAGAAGTGGAACGCGTTAAAAATTAAGTTTTTGTGCATATTCCTCATTTCTATCACAAAATGAAATAGCTTTACAACCAAGGAGTTGCATTTTATATTATGTATTATGCAATAAACATAGAGAATACTGCTTATCCTTTCAGTCCTCAAAAAAGATCTTATTCCTGTGAACAAATACCTTTGTATTTTTCTTTTTTTAGGTTTGAGAATTCAAGAGTTTGATTCTGAATTTATTTATTTTTTAATATTTCATAATAGATTCATATATGATAAAAAAAAGTTAACTAATAAAAAAATGCAAATAGTGTATAGGCGGTCTGAATGAAATTAGTAGTGTTCCTATTTGAAGCAGAAAATGAGAAAAGGTTTTATTGTATCAACATGTAAATAATCAAACCATTACCAGAAGAAAAAAAATTCAGACTGGTACAAATTGAAAGAAGCTAAATAAGACAAATCACAGTGAGCTTAAATAAGAAAGAAGGTGCCAAAGAGGGTAGAAACATGTGGGGAAAGGATAAATTGCTTGCTGCAATCATTTCCTCCTTTTTCCACAGTTTCCCATAAAACTATTTTAAGAGGTCTAAATGGGGGATTGTGTGGTAATGAGTTAGAGTCTGTCCACTTTACCTGATAACATATAAATGGATAAAATTGTCATTAATGGGTCAAAAATGGTCCTCTGTGATTAAGTCAGTTATAGTGTGTAAAGGGTAAGGGTTACTGCTGAGTACACAAAACCAGACTGTACATGCAGAGGTTTAAAGTTAACACAGGATAATTTGCTCCATTTTATAGGATTACATGTTATTTAAAGGAATTATTACCAACACAAGTAAGTGAAATTTAGTTTTAAGATTG
The DNA here is from genome assembly GCA_946902895.1 of Fragum fragum. Lineage (NCBI taxonomy): Eukaryota > Metazoa > Mollusca > Bivalvia > Cardiida > Cardiidae > Fragum > Fragum fragum. The sequence continues at coordinate 30,338,817 of OX336370.1, read as the reverse complement.
AATGTATCATAACAAGAATCTCAGGAAAAGATCGTAGCAGCCTTTAAATTGTTTGCCATAATTTTCTTCACTTGTTACAATTAAAGCAGAAAACTCATATTGAATGATTCTAAAGAAAAATGAATTTACTCTACATAGATTTTTCGGCAGAATTATTTTTCATCAAGATTTAAAATTTTTAACAAAATTTTGACTTCTGGTAAATGACATGGCGTCCGTAAATGTCGGCCATTATTCTCATTATGTGAAAGTAAGCAACAAATCTCCTAGACTGATGATAATGTAATTTACAGAAATAATTAAAACTTAAGAAGTGAAAGGATTTTAAATGATTTCTGGTGCCGATCAGCGTAGGTGTGAATGAAGCAAGCATGTTGACTATTAGCTGCCAGAACATACCCCTCTTTATGATAATCTGCTGGCCTCGCGACTATCGATACATGCTTGGATTTCGATCAAAGGGCTTCCGATCAACAGTTTTATTATTGCACACTGTCACCTACTTTTATAGCCAATGGGCCAGATTAGGTTATCACCTATCGTATCCAGGCGACTTCCTAAAAATTGCAGGTGACTTCGACTTCGCTTTGATCAGCAAATCAGGCGAAGTTTTATGAATCCAGGCGACTTTTTCGCCTGAGTCGCCCACTCTGCAGAGCCCTGATGTATTTGTTATATAACTGGTGTGTGACGGATTGCAGTTTGAATGGACATCAATGTCTGTGACATGTTTACAATGTGATATAATTCATGTAATTCCTAGCTAAGTTATTTTATTGAACCCCAAGTTATTGATTTATAGAGCCAAATAGCCATTGTTATGTAAAATGAAATTGTGTAATATCACTGTTTTGCTAAATACATCACCAGATGACAAAACTTAAGACTGGTCCAAATTGAAAAAAGTTGATGTTTGAGTGAAAATGTGAAGAAAAAAATAGTGCTGAATAAGATAGGAAACAGTATGAGACCAGAAATGTGTCAAGGACACAAATGCGCCTGAATTATTTCTTGTCACATGACCTTTAATTTTGACTTTGAACTTGGGACTATCCAATAAAAGGTAAGTCATGCCACTAGTACTCTTCAAGGGTACCAACTGTGCCAAGTTACCTTTAACCCATTCCCACACAACAAAATTTTAGACTGGTCTAAATTGAAAGAAGCTGCATGAAATAATTGCATGATGCAAGAAATTTCTTCATTTTCTACAATGTTTTCCAAAGCCTTTTTAGCTCACCTGAGTACAAAGTGCTCTCGGGAGCTATTTTGATCAGTCATTGACCAGCGTCCGGCCGTTCACAACAAAAAAATCTTCTCCTCCTAAACTCACCATGGAATTTTTAACCAAACTTCACAGAAATGATCCCTAGGTCATGCTCTTTCAAAATACTTCTACAGGGGTTGAAAAATTTCTTCAAACCTACTAGTCCTGTAGGACTAGTAGCTCTGAATTTCTACTCGCCCTTAAAGCAACCCAACTCGCCCTTAAAGATGAAGAAAATTACTTGCCAAAAAACGATTGGATGTCCGATGTTCCAGCCTTGAGTTTTAAAACAGACGAATTTTATCTAGATTGACGTATTTTCGCTTTGCAATACACATTACAGTGATCAATCAAGCGTTTAAAGATACGGAATACTATGCAGGCTAAACTGGAGATCCTGTCTATACATTATCGTGTATTTCGACATGGTTTCCAGTCTACAAATCAAGCGTCTATGAAGATTGATCAACATAAAGAGGGAACTGTCTAATTTTACAGCGAATATTATTGTTTCCGATATGAAGTTGTTTGTAATAAATACTTTCTTTTTAGATCCTTAATTTTTTCCCCCAATCAACGTGACTCAAGTCCTAAATTTGCACTCGCCCCGTCGGACTAGTTCGTCCCCAATTCTACTCGCCCTACGGCATTTTCTACTCGCCAATGCGAGCGGGCGAGTGGATTTTTCAACCCCTGCTTCTAAGAATTGAAATCCATGAAGAACTCTGGTTGCCATGGCAATGGAGCAAAAAAACTTAGAAAATCTTCTCCTCCCAAGCCATAAGGCCTAGAGCTTTGATATTTGGTACAAATCATCATCTTTTGACCCCTACCAAAATACGTCAAAGAATAACAGTATTCTGATAATTATCCCTTTTCTTTGCCATCCCTGATTTTACATATAAATAAAGAAGGAAAGCTTCAAAAATCTTTTTCTCCCAAACCATGAGGCCTAATCTAGTGACCCTCTACCAAAATACTCGAAAGAATTACTGTATTATGAACATTATCCCTTTACTGTGTGATTCCTGATTTTACATAGATTTAAAGAATTTCGAATCTTTATAAATCTTCTTCCAAACCATAAAGCCGAGAGCTTTGTTATTTGGTGAGTACCGGTAATAATACCTATTGACCCTGTACTAAAATGATTTGTAGAATAACTGTATTCTGAAAATAAGACCTTTTCTGTGCAATCTCAATAAAGAATAAAGAAGGATATCATAGAAAATGTTCTCCTTCTAAACCATTAGGCCTAGAGCTTTGATATTTGATAAGTATTAATGCCTATTGACCCTCTACTTTATTACTTTAAAGAATTACAGTACTCTTGAAATTAGCTCAACGTGGTTGGGATTTCACTATACCTAGGATTAAAGGAGAAAATCTTTAAAAAATCTTCTTCTCCAAATGATTAGGTGTAGGGCTTTGGTATTTTGAATATTATATCATAAAGCCTTGAGCAATCATACTCAGGGGAGCAATGTAGGACCATCATGATCCTCTTGTTTTTTGAGGGGTGTAAAAAGGAGGGATTGTGTGGGAATAGTTTAATTTTGAGCTTGGGACTATCCAATAAAAGGTAAGTCATGCCACTAGTACTCTTAACCCATTCCCACTCAGTGACGCCTTTAGACGCCCTTAAGGCAAAAAGCTTTGGAAAACATTGTGAAAAATTTCATTTTCCACTATGTTTTCTTCCTTGAAAGTTGGAAAAATCCAAAATTTCATAAAACTTTCAATTGTCATCTGTAACTTCTTTCAATTTGGGCCAGTCAAAAATTTTGCTGTCTGGTAATGGGTTAAAGGGGAACAACTGTGCCAAGCTACTTTCAAGTTCATCAATAAGCTCCAGTCAAGAATTGAACACACACTAACACACATACATGCATGCTCATGCAGACAGAGATAACTTTATATACATTACATGATGGGAGCTTAAAAAAGGAGAAATTGCTTGTTACAAGTATTTACTCCTTTTTCCACAAAGTTTTAAATAACTAAAACTTCTTTTTGGGGTCTCATAAAACTAGGAATAGATGTTCACAGTAAAAATGGCTATCATTACCAACTATTTAACCTTATTTTATTTATGTTCAGAGTAAAATAGCTTTGGAAAAACATTGTGGAAAAGGGAGAAATTGTTTGTGACATGCAATTTCTTCTTTTCTCACACGTCTCTTACCCTATTTGACACTCACTATTCAATTTAAGAATGCTTTAAAATGTTTTCTGCAACTTCTTTTAATAAGGACCAGTCAAAACTGTTGTTGTCTGGTAATGGATTAATCATTAGCAAGCAAAATCAGCCAAACATGGCACAAGCATGTAGTACAAATTTTAGCGGTTATGCTAATACATAGTCGCTATTTGAAATATATATCAATCCAAAATCCGGATGTAAATTTCACACATTTCTACGCATGCTCATAAACTTGAAGTGAAAATCTATGTGATCGCCTCCAACTTGTTTCATTGCTGATTAAGAAAATAACTTTATTTGCTGAATGCTCACAATCTGCTTTTTGTCGTGAATAGCCAGGAAAATGGTTTAAAACTTTGATAATCTCATGAATTATGATATTCATGATTAATTGTCTAATGAATTGTCTATATGAGAGAAATAATTTACTCACGTTTCAAGATATAATCTTGGTCAGTGGAGTCAGTGGAAACAAATACATGTAAACAAACTAATCTAACGAGTGATGGTAAATCTGTGAATGCTACAGCACATATACATTATGGGATTACAGTACCATTTAATTGGGGTTTAAGTGAATAAATTCCACCAATTCAAACTTTCTTTCAATTGTCAAATTCATACGATATCTTTGAAACATGCATATAGTACTTGATGTGTAATAATAATGAAATGCTCATAGCAAAAGGAATCTGAAGTTAATTTCGATTTTCATGTCCTTTTAACTTTCAACCCATTACCACATGTTTACAATATTTCATGCATTGATTAAACAAATTAAATGAAAACATTGTGATAAAAGCAAAATAGCAGATTCTGGTAAATACCTAACTTTGCTTACAATATTAAAACACAATTTTCAATGAATCCTTTATGGTTTTAAGTATTCTTTTAAAGAGGGTCATGAAGGGAGCGTTGATATATGTAAAAGTCTATTTTCTTCCAGAGGGTGGGGTAAGAATTACTCTTGATCAGTGTTTGATTTGCAACTTAATGACATTTCACCAGAAGGTGGGGTAAGAATTACTCTTGATCAGTGTTTGATTTGCAACTTAATGACATTTCACCAGAAGGTGGGGTAAGAATTACTCTTGATCAGTGTTTGATTTGCAACTTAATGACATTTCACCAGAGGGTGGGGTAAGAATTACTCTTGATCAGTGTTTGATTTGCAACTTAATGACATTTCACCAGAAGGTGGGGTAAGAATTACTCTTGATCAGTGTTTGATTTGCAACTTAATGACATTTCACCAGAGGGTGGGGTAAGAATTACTCTTGATCAGTGTTTGATTTGCAACTTAATGACATTTCACCAGAAGGTGGGGTAAGAATTACTCTTGATCAGTGTTTGATTTGCAACTTAATGACATTTCACCAGAAGGTGGGGTAAGAATTACTATTGATCAGTGTTTGATTTGCAACTTAATGACATTTCACCAGAGGGTGGGGTAAGAATTACTCTTGATCAGTGTTTGATTTGCAACTTAATGACATTTCACCAGAAGGTGGGGTAAGAATTACTCTTGATCAGTGTTTGATTTGCAACTTAATGACATTTCACCAGAGGGTGGGGTAAGAATTACTCTTGATCAGTGTTTGATTTGCAACTTAATGACATTTCACCAGAAGGTGGGGTAAGAATTACTCTTGATCAGTGTTTGATTTGCAACTTAATGACATTTCGATGTTTTAAATTCAGTTCATTTGATTTGTTTATCATGTGGTCCTTGCTAATACATTTACGCTCTTTTCTCGTTGTTAGCACCGGGGTTATAAAACTTCTACATCAAGTATTACTTTAGGAATTTATTTGTTATTTTGAATAAACATGTATGTTGCGTATAAAAAAAGAAGCCTTCACTATAAACTGTGGTAACCCAAGATTCATATGTTTGTAATTTTGTTCTTGTTTCAATACTCCATTGCTGTGTCTTCACCTTTATCAGATTATGATTATTATTCTTTTGTAGCAAATTGGTGATTTGTAATGCAGAAAATATTGATGGGTCAGTGCAAAACAGTTGTAACTATCTATATGTCTTCAACTTCTGTGCGCTGACCCATCCATATGTGTTCAGTTTAAAAAAAATTGTTTTTCTCTGTGTGTTTTTATTGACTCTTATCATGGTGATAACATGGTTGGCATGTAGATATCATAATTGAACATAGCTACTGATAAACCAACAAAACCTCTATCAGGACTTTGAGTCATTTGATCAATGAATATTCTTGTAATACAGAACCATTCAACTCATCCCTGACTGTAACAAATGGTCACCAAGATAAAGGTAGAGGAGCTGCAACAGCAGGAAATGAACAGGCTGCATCATCTAACATTCCAGCTCAGAAAAATACTCCACTATTTGAAGAGTGGTTCCATGGGAACATGTGTAGGAAAGAGGTAGTTATAGTTGCAGCTTGGGCTTCGGAACATTTTAAGCTCACCTGAGCACAAAGTGTTACATATAAGCCATAGAGATCATCCTCTGCCTGTCATCCGTCAACAATTTCTTCAATGAGCATCTCCTCCCAAACTACATGGCAAATTTCAACCAAATTTGGCAGAAATGTTCCTTTGCTGGCCCCCTTTAAAAAAAACTATAAGAATTAAAAGCTGTTGAAAACTTTGGTTGTCATGGCAACAAAAGTGAAATTTAAAGAAATATTGTCTCCTACTGACGCAGAGGGCCTGGAGACTTGATATTTTGCATGAAACATCAGCATATTTACCACTTTCAAATTACCCTCAAATGCCCAGGGGCAGAGCCATGTGAGGTATCTAAGAAACAAAGAAGGATTTTTGAATAATATCCCCCCCCCCAAAAAAAAAAAACCCATCAGGCCAATTAGAACCAATTTGGCAGAAATGTTCCTTAGGTAGCCCTGCATATATAAAATAGTCAAAAGAATTGAAATTATTGAATACTCTGGTTGCCATGGTGATGCACCAGGGCCAACAGCTCTCTTGTTCAAGAATAGTACCTTTGCCTTTCTCTGTGGCCTGTCTCAGGAGTTAACTAAAATCAGAGGCTAACTTCTGCTTTCTACCTAACTCCTGCCCATGAATTGCAGCAGGTTGATTGGTTTGATCCAAAGCTTAAATCTTTTATCTCTTTGTAAATAAGCTTTTGAATGAAAATAGCTTGCCTGTGTATGAGACCCCATGTGGGTAAATTGGTTAAAGAATAAAACACTGCAAGCCCTTTCAAATCGGCCATTTCTTCTGGTGGAACAAACGTGACAACTGGCATGTTGTAAGATGCGATTAAAAAAGGGTCTTCATTTATAATTTTTGTCTCTTTCCTCATCTGTCATTTAAATTGTCTTGAGGTTTGATGTTTAGAATAAATCATCATCTTTTGACCCTTTACTTTAATACTTAATAGAATTATCATACTCTGAAAAATAGCCCTTTCTGTGCATTTCCTGATTTTAGATAGGAATAAAGAAGGATATCTTTGAAAACCTTCTCCTCTTAAACCATTAGGCCTAGAGCAATTTCTTCTTTTACTACAATGTTTTGTCAATTATGAAATCATCAGGGCGTAAAATCCGGGGGATAAACGGGACAAGGTTAATGTTAGTGTGCTTTATGGACAGGTAGCACCGCCAGGGCCATAGGGCAGTAGGTGGCACGTAAGACTCCCAATCATTTGGCCCGTAATCTATTTGTCAAATGTACTTTCTGACATTTGTTTCCCACCAATGACTAGATAGTCATAAACCCAAGTGGGATGAGCAGTTATGGTAGTACTGGTGTGAGAAATACCTGGAATCCAGCTGTTGAGATATATACTACACTTCATGGTTGAAAAGAACAGATTTCAGGTATAATTAACAAATTTTTCAGGCTGAAAAGTTATTAGTGCAAGATGGAGATTTCCTAGTTCGACAGAGCTCAGCTGACACAAATCAGTATGTACTCAGTGGTAAACAGAATGGACAAGTCAAACATTTACTTCTTGTGGACCCAGAGGGGGTGGTAAGCTAAATTCTTTACTTTGGATATATTTACAAGACAAAGATTTTGTGAATTAACTGTAACGAACATTTGGCACACAGAAAAGTTTACATCATCTCATGATCACCTTCTGTCTGTCCATCAACATTTCTCTTGTCTGGATAGATGCTCAGTAACAATAAGTCTGATTTTTATAGAACTTATTAAACTTGTTCAGTATCCCCTCAAGTTGTGCAAGACACTTTTTTTTTTTCAAAATGGCTGCCTGTTTCAAGCATTGAAATCTCTTAATAAATCTGGTTGCCTCAAGTCGTCTTTTTTTGCAGCAAAGAGAAAATTATCAAACTATTATTAATTGGATGTTTGATAAAGTTGATGCATTTAGGCTAGGTATTATTCTGAAACAAGGTGGGGTCCCAGGGACTTGACTTTCAGAATATACATGAAGTTGAAGACTATTAAAACGACTCTTGCAAAGGTTATGAAAGAAAAGTTTGGTTCACAGTTTTCAAATTTTTAACTGTAATGCATTCAGATGTTTGTGAGTAGGCGATTAAGCTGATTTTGTAATGGAAACTACATACTGTTCATAGCATTAAAAAAAAGAGAGAGAAATGATGAAGAAAATTTACGCATTACGAGACACCAAAAACGTCAGCAAAGTACAACCAGAATGGAACCAGAATTCATCGGGTAAACACGTCATCCATTGATTGCACCAAAAACTGACTTATTTGTTGTTTTCATGACGTATCAATTACGTCACTTACTTCCGCTAGCAATACAGTAATGATCGACATCACCCAAAGACTAACGAACTCACCTGATAAATTTCGACATTTCAAAGGAGGGCATAGGGAATACAGTAAAAACCCTCCTCACGACCAACCCGGAAATACGGGCACCACTCTATTACGGCTGAATTTTTTTTTGCAGAACGGAATTTTTTGTTCTTTAGTTCAATGGTCGCGAACCCCTCTAAAACGGGCACCCTGCTATTCTGAATTACGACCACTAAATTCAGTACCAACTATAGCTGTTACACTATTTTGAACCCCACTGAAACGACCAGTAACTTCACGCATTGAGACCGACCACCCAAATTTCACACTTGATAAGAGCGACACTAGTTGGGTAAGAATACATTGTAAATACATTATCGGATTTTTGATTACCCTTATTATAGTAGGTGTTATGATTAAAGTGGCCGATCACTTTTAGAAATTAAAGCTTGTATAATTTTTAATTGTTATTTGAATGTGTCACAGGCTTTGACTCCAGTAATAAATTCGAAAGTGAAAACCTATCCGAGAAGTTACGATTAGTTTGTTTACGGCGTTCCGAACAGTAGCAATTAAATTTTGATTTCAACGTAAATGATGCTTGGTATTGGCATTATAGAAGATATGATATCGACAGTTTGACACTTTGAACCTGTACTTACAAATAATCTGAGGTCCACCTTCTGAATCAGATCCAAATGGAGAATAGAGAAAGTACAAATTATCAAAGATCTAAATTTGAAAATGACATAAGCATCTGCTGTAATACATGTTCTTATAGTTTCTTTTTTGTATCTATAGTATTAATATATTCAAATAACAAAATGAAATAAACATGAATTACTTTACAACAAACGAACAAACCTCAGTATTATGACCACCCCGCTATTACCACCACTTTTAGAAAGTACCGCAAGAGGTCGTGTTAGAGGGGTTTTACTGTATATCACATTAAATTAAATTTCTAGTCAATTATGTAGATTTAACACAAAGAAATAATATTTATTGTGAAAACGATATTAATAACTATTGAAAAGCAGAGAATCTTCCTAAATGAAATTTTCATGTTAACATGTTCAAGAGCCTCTTTAAGGCAGTTTTCAATTCTTTATTGAAGTTGAATGGAAGAGGATCCATTGGACTCACGCAAGACAATTTTGAAAGTCCAACACCTACTTTCGAATCTAAGACTTACAAAATCTGTATCCATTCAAACCTTGTATTTAGACCTTCTGTTGCTAAGATTGTCATAAATCTCTGTCTTGCAGGTGAGAACAAAAGACCATACATTTGACAGTGTACCACATTTAATAAGCTTTCATCGAACACAGGATATTCCCATCGTCTCTCAAGAGAGTGAACTCCACTTGAAGCGAGCAATCAGCAACAAGCTTACTGTCATATGATAGAGGAAAAGCATTGTGGTGTTTGTCTTTTATTCCCTGATTGGCCAGTTTTCCATTGTTCTTTGCCAAAAACTTGACCCATTTCTAGGAAAGGGAAATGTTTGACAACAAACGGCTGCAAAATAGCACCGCTAAAAGCTGTTATTACAATGAAGTTGTTTCATGAATATCATGGTGATATGTTTATAACATTCTTCAATTTGAAAAAAAGATGGTTGCATCAAAAATTCATTAACCCTTGTCATGCTGAATCTTGAATATTCCTATATTGGCAAGAGGTCTAGATAATGATCTTTGTCTAGACCTCCTGCTTGTCCATTTCAAGCCAGTGTTATTGGTTCCATTAATTTCTAAATAAATACCATCCCCAAAACAGTGCTTTCTTTGCTTTTAGATATTTGATTTTAAGACAATTTTTTATAGAGGATTTTATTTAGCATGGCAAGGGTTAACCCATTCCCACGCAGTGACGCTTTTGGATGCCCCTCAAGAAAAGCAATTGGGAAAACAATGTATAAAATGAAGAAATTGATTGTGACAAGCAATATCTTCATTTTACACTATGTTTTCTACGCAAATGGTCGAATAAAAAAAATTCATAAACTTTATGTTGTTGTCTCCTTTCAATTTTGGACAAGTCTAAGATTTTGCCGTCTAGTAATGGGTTAAAACTTCAGCAAAGGTATATACACACAGATTTTGGCGGTATCGAAATTCTGTTTACAGTGGAGACAAGTGCTAATAAGTAAAATAAAAATGTTTTAAAAAAAAACAACTCAAAAGTCTTTTAAAAGATTTTATGTGTGTGTGTGTCTGTGTGTGTTAGTGCGGTTCAGGAAAGCTTGGCAATCAGGTAATTTAAAAAATGATTATTTTTATCAACTACCATTCCATTTTGCATTTCTTCAACTTTTCTTTACTATATGACATCCAACCATATTCTTGTTAAAAATTATATGAAAACCAAGAATGGTTATTTTTAGATTTGACCCCTCTAACTAAAAGGGACATTACATGTCATAAAACAAATGATTTTGTAAGTGACTTTCACAATAATTTCACATGCAAAGTAAAGACTTTAGCACCTGCATAGTCTGATCTGCCCTAACTGTGTACTCAATATAAAGCTGATGACTCAGAGTTTCTTTAAACAATCAGTTATTACTTTAAATGAAGGCAGTCCAGGTTAATTGTTAACAATTCACGCCCAGATGAAATTATTAGGAAAGTCATGCACTGACCCACAGGCTCAAATATTTGTGAAAAAAATCAATCAACATTATTCTTATTCATAAGGCCATTATCATTTCAAATGATTTCTTTAACCCATTCCCACTGCAAGGAAATAATTTTGGAAAAAATTGTGGAAAGTTAAAAAATGGCTTGTTACAAGCCATTTCTTGTTTTTCACAATATTTCCTACCCAGATGAACAAAGATTTTTTAAATTTCATCAACTTAAAATTGTCATCTGAAACTTCTTTCAATTAGGACCAGTCCAAAAGTTTGTCGTTTTGGAAAGGGTAAGGTATGGGCTTCAACACTAATGAGATCATTTTGGAAAAGGAAAATTGTTTGTAAGATTAATATTCTGCACAATGTTTAGTACCCTAAAAAATTTTTCTGCGTACTAACATCTACTTGAAACTAATTGTCTTCCTATTCTGTAAATTTCAACAAGTTTATGTACTTTGTTTTAAGCTCACCTGAGCACAACATGCTGAAGGTGAGCTATTGTGACCAGTAAATGCCCGGCATCCATCTGTCCATCTGTCATTTTGTATACAATCTTCTCCTCCTAAACCATAAGGCCTAGAGCTTTGATATTTGGTACATATCATCACCTATTGACCCTCTACCAAAATACTGCAAATAATTACTCTAAAAATTAGCATTTTACATAAGGCCTAGAGATTTTAAATTAAGTGTGTATCATCATCTATTGACTTTCTACCAAAATTCTTCAAAGAATTACTGTATTCTGAAAATTAGCCCTTTTCTGTGCGATACCTGATTTTACATAGGCATAAAGAAGGAAATCTTTGAAAATCTTCTCCCAAACCATGTGGCCTAGAGTTTTGATGTTTTGAATAAATCATCTTTTGACCGTTTACTTTAGTACTTCATAGAATTATTGTACTCTGAAAATTAGCCTTTTTCTGTGCAATTCCTGATTTTAGATAGGAATAAAGAAGGATATCTTTGAAAATCTTCTCCTCCTAAACCATTAGGCCTAGAGCTTTGATATTTGGTTTGTATTGATGTCTATTGACCCCTTAACAAAACACTTTAAATAATTACCTTAGTCAGGAAATTAGCACTATATGGTTGGATCATCTATATACTGAGGATTAAATGAGAAAATCCTTAAACATCTTCTCAGTAATAATAAGATCGAGGGTTTATTGCTATTTTGTATATATCATAAAGCCATGAACAATCATACTCAGGAAAGCAATTTAGGCCCATCATGGTCCTCTTGTTGATTCCGGGTAACCTTGGTATGTATAAGGCAAGACCTTAGTGATGCATAATCTTTAGCTGGCCTGGGAACTTAAGTCTCCAAAGAGTTATTGTCATACACTTGAATGTCAGGGTTGGTGTGTCACTTGGTTAACCCATTACCAAATAATGACGTTTCCCAAAGCCCTGAGGAAATCAATCATTAGGAAAAAATTTGTGGGAAAAGGAGAAATTACTTGTAACAAGCAATTTCTCCTTTTCTCACATTTGCTACCCTAATTGGCACTTATTTCCAAATTCTATTGTAATTCGAAATGTTTTTTTCAATGTGGAGTAGTCTAAAATTTTAGAATGTGGTAAGTGTTAAAGTCTTATATCTCTGATAATATTTACTCTTGGGGCTTCAATATTCTACATAAACACACATCAAGGCAAAGGCTTTCATTTAAGATCTTTGACACTATGACCTTTACCATTTTAAAACTTTAAACAAAACTCAAGCCTGTCGTATATTTTGTATATGTATTCATTTATGATAGACTTTCATTTGAAACCAAGGACCATGATTCCGTGACTTTGACCTACTTCTGAATTTTTTTTTAACCTAATGCTTATTTTCTCGTTCTAGGACTTACAAAATTTATATATACACTTACAAAGTGATTCACTTCCATTTTAGATAATGACTCTTTGGTCTTTCAAACAAATAAAAGAAATTGCTTTTATATACCTCATTCATTTCATATTTATATGTGGTAAAGAATAAAACCGGCTTAAGCTATTTAACCAGAGAATCGTACAATTAGACACCCACAGGAAAAACAGCTCCTTGTTTGTAATATATAAGTAAGAAAATTCAATATCATAGGACTGTAAGTAGGGCATAGCTTTCAACATTCCTCACATGGACTAGGGCTTTCTATATCAGACCCCTTTTGGCAAGTAATTTCATCATTTCAATGATGTTTTCTAAAGCTTTTTTACTGTCAAAAAGTGTTATTGTTGGGTTAATGGGTTAAATGGGAAAAAATTGATTACTACAGGTAATTCTCTATTTCTCACAATGTTTTCCTCCAGGTATTGCACTTGTTTTCAGGTCAATATTTTTGTATAATTATGCTTAGGATTATGTCTTTACAGACAAAAATGAATTTTTATCCTTAAGTACTAGGAGAGGAAATGAATGAATAGATTTATTTGTATTATTAACCCGTCAATCAAAAAGAGCCCTCCATAGAACAAATATTCAAAAAGAGGTCAGATCCAGCATAGGTCAATCTGCTTAAGGCTTTCAAAAATAAATATATATGTAGTAAAGTAGAATAATTGTTGCAAATTCATAAGATCTGATAATAGTGATAGTTTTGACCTTTTTCAGCTTGAGCAGACTGATATTTTCTACACCATCCAGGAGACCCGTTTTTGTTTGACGGACCATTATTGACTTCATTTGTACAGATCTATTTTATTATCTTTTTGATAACTGTTGTTATGTCTTGAACTCATTGTGTTTTTGAATAAATGTTTTAACAAACAGTTTGAGTGACCTTCATGTGTTATGAGACCATTGCAATAAAAACTCAGTTTATTCCCACATAATTCTCCTTTTTCAAGATCCTAAGGAGTCAAGAGATAAGGAAAACAATATGGAAAATAAAGAATTTGAGTTCTGACCAAATTTAAAGTTGATGTGGCCTCAAGAGTGCATGCAAGGTTTATCTATGGTTAGACCCTGTGACCTAGTCTTTGACCCAAGTTGACCCAGTTTCAAACTCCCACAAGATTTCATCAAGACAATCATTCTGACCAAATTTCAGGTTGATTGGGCAAGAAATGTGGACTCTAGAGTGCATATAAGGTTTTTCTAAAACATGACCAAGTGACCTAGTTTTTGACCCCAGTTGACCAAGTTATGAATTTGTCCAAGACTTCATCAAGACAATCATTCTGATCAAATTTCAGGGATGATCAGGCAAAAAATGTGGCATCAAGAGTGCATATAAAGTTTTTTTAGTTCACCTGAGCAGAAAGTGCTCATGGTGAGCTTTTGTGATCATTGAACTGTCGTCCATCGTGTGGCGTCATTAATTGAAGTGTTTACACTTTAGAGTTTATAAGATTTGACCCAGTGACCTAGTTTCAAACTTGCACAAGAATTCACTTACACAGAGGCTACAGTTTTGACCCAATCTTCATGAAACTTGGTCAGAATAATTGTTAGGTCATGGGGATGAACCCTATTGATTATTGGAGGGTTCTATTTGAAAACACAGGAAAAGGGGCCTTAATGACAATACTTTTCTTACACTCTAGAGGCCACAATTTTGGCTCTATCTTCATGAAACTTTGCCAGAATAATAATTAGGTCATAGAGATGAACCCTATTGATTATTGATGGATTCTATTGGAAAACACAGGAAAAGGGGCCTTGATGGCAATTTCTTTGTTTACACTTTAGAGGCCACAATTATGGCTTAATCTTCATGAAACTTGGTCAAAATAATTGTAAGGTCATAAGGATTAATCCTATTGATTATGGAAAGTTTGCAATATAAAGTCACAGTATTGTTAACAATAAAGAAGTCACAGTTTTGCCTCAATCTTCATGAAACTGATTATAGTTATTTGTCTCTAGTTGCATTTTTTTAACAGCAGACAGTTCAGGTGAGCAATCTAGAACCATCATGGTCCTCTTGTCTAAAATATGCCTCTAGAGTGCATATAAGGTTTTTCTAAAATATGACCAAGTGACCTAGTTTTTGACCCCAGTTGACCCAGTTATGAATTTGTCCCAGACTTCATCAAGACAATCGTTCTGACCAAATTTCAGGTTGATCAGACAAAAAATGTGGCATCAAGAGTGGAAACAAGATTTTTCTAAGATTTGACCGAGTGACCTTGTTTTTGCCCCAAGTTGACCCAGTTTAAAACTCTTACAAGATTTTACTTACACAATCATTCTGACCTAATTTCAGATTGACTGGGCAAAAAATA
The DNA here is from genome assembly GCA_946902895.1 of Fragum fragum. NCBI lineage: Eukaryota > Metazoa > Mollusca > Bivalvia > Cardiida > Cardiidae > Fragum > Fragum fragum. The sequence continues at coordinate 30,323,740 of OX336370.1, read as the reverse complement.
TGGCCTCTAGAGTGCCTACAAGATTTGACCCTTGACCTAGTTTTTGATCACAATTGACCTAATTTCTAACTTGTCCATAATTTGAAACTTTGACAGAATAATAATTAGGTCATAGAGATTAACCCTATTGATTATTAGAAGGATCTTTCCGAAAACAGAGGAAAAGGGGCCTTAATGACAATTTCTTTGTTTACACTTTAGAGGCTACAATTTTGGCTTAATCTTCATGAAACTTGGTCAGAATAATTGTAAGGTCATAAGGATGAATCCTATTGATTATGGAAAGCTTCTATTGGAAAACACGGGAAATGGGGCCTAATGACAATTTCTTTGTTCACGGTCTAGAGACCACAATCTAGGCTCAATCTTCATGAAACTAGGCAAGAATAATTATTAGGTCATAAGGATGAACCCTTTTGATTAACGAAAGGTTCTATCGGAAAACACAAGAAGAGGGGCCTTAATGACAATTTCTTTGTTTACAGTCTAGAGGCCACAATTTAGGCTCAATTTTCATGAAACTAGACCAGAATAATTATTAGGGCATGAAGATGAATCCTATTGATTATGGCTAGGTTCTTTTTGAAAACACGGGAAAAGGGGCCTTAATGACAATTTCTTTGTTAACGCTCTAGAGGTCATCATGTTGGCTGAATCGTCATGTAGCTTGGTCATGATACTTTTTAGGTCATAAAGATGAACCTTATAGAAAATGGGAAGGTTCTATAGGATAACACAGGAAAATGGGCCATAATGACAATTTCTATGTTTACGATATAGAAGTCACAGTTTTGCCTCAATATTTTATTAAACTGAATATAGTTATTTGTCTCTAGTTGCATTTTATTTAACAGCATACAATTCAGGTGAGCAATCTAGGACCATCATGGTCCTCCTGTTTCTAAGATTTTACCCTGTGACCTAGTTTTTTACCCTGGTTGACCCTGTTTCGAACTCTTACAAGATTTCACCAATACAATCATTCTGACCTTATTTTGGGTTGATCTGGCAAAAATGTGGCCTCTAGAGAGCATACAATATTTTTCTAAGATTTGACCAAGTGACCTATTTTTTGACCCCAGTTGACCCAATTTTGACCTCTTACAAGATTTCACTAAGTCAATCATTCTGACCTTATTTCAGCTTGATTTGGCAAAAAATGTGGCCTCTAGAGTGCATACAAGGTTTTTCTATGATTTGCCAAGACTTAGTTATTGACCCCAGTTGACCCTATTTTGAACTTGTCTGAGATTTCATCAAGACAATAATTCTGACCTAATTTCAGGTCGATTGGGCAAAAATTATGGCCTCAAGAGTGAATTCAAGGTTTTTCTAAGATTTTACCCTGTGACCTAGTTTTTGACCCCAGTTAACCCAGTTTCAGACTCGTACAAGATTTCACCAAGAAAATCATTCTGACCAAATTTCAGGTTGAAGAGGCAAAAAATGTTGCCTTGTAATGCATTCCAGGTTTTTCTTAGATTTGACCCTGTGACCTAGTTTTTTTACCCATTTTGACCCAATTTTGGAACTTGTCCGGGATTTTATCAAGACAATCATTCTGACCAAATTTCATGCAGATTTGGCAAAAAATGTGGCCTCTAAAGTACATACAAGGTTTATTAAAGACTTGACTCTGTGACCTAGTTGACCCAGTTTCGAACTCGTACAAGATTTCACCAAGACAATCATTCTGACCTTATTTCAGGTTGATTGTGCAAAAAATGTGGCCTCTAGAGTGCATACAAGGTTTTTCTAAAATTTGACCTAGTTTTGATCCCAGTTGACCCAATTTTGAACTCTTACAATATTTCACCAACACAATCATTCTGACCAAATTTCATGCAGATTTGGCAAAAATGTGGCCTATAGAGTGCATACAAGGTTTTTCTAAGATTTGACCTTTGACCTAGTTTTTTACCCCAGTTGACCCAATTTCGAATATGTCCGAGATTTCATCAAGACAATCATTCTGACCAAATTTCAGGTTGATTGGGAAAAAATGTACCCTCTAGAGTGCATACAAGGTAATTGTTGAAAAGGCACGACGGAAGACGGACATCCACCTCACCACAAAAGCTTACCTTGAGCACTTTTGCATACCATATTTCAAATCAGAATTTGCTCAAAGCAGGAAATAAGTACTAGATAAGGTAAAAAATATTGTGGGAAAAAGAGAAATTGCTTGCTACAAGCACTCCCTCCTTTTCTCACAAGTCTTCCATTGAACATTTAAAATCTTAAAGGCATTAAAAAGCAGGATTGTATGGTAATAGGATGAATTCTGTCAACTTCAACTATTTATAACAAAAAAATGGACAAAAAGCTTGTGATAATTATATTAAAATAAGGTTCATTCTGACTGAGTTGCAGCCAGGAATGATAATTTGCTCTAGTTTTTGGGATTACATGTCACTGAATGGATTAATTACCAAAACTAGATAAGTGAAATTTAATTTCTGGAAAGAATCCTAACAATGTTACTTATGAAAAGTTTGAAGTCATAAATTGTTTGTCTTAGTTTTTCTACATTTGTTAAATTAAAGGAGATAACTAGAATCGACGGATTTTATTGAAAAATGTCTCTTTTCTCTATAGTCAAACGGGAAAATCAGTTTTCATCATCAAGACTTATTTTTTTTATCTATTATTAAAGAATTTTGAATTCCAGTAAATGACATTGCTTCGTTTAACATCCGCAATGCCTGGAATAGTTCAACATATCTCATAGATTCATAAAATAAACATAGAAATAATTGAACCTTCAGAAGGGTAAAGGTTTGATATAAAAAAAGTTCCTCTGATGTTAACAGTATACAATTGCTTGCAACCATCCAATCAGCGAAGGTGCGAATAAAGCAAACATGTCTATTGATACACGCTTTATTTACGATCTAAGGGCTTCTGATCAGCAGTTGTATAATTATTTTACTGTTTCCTAATTTGATAGCCTCTAGGCAAAATACAATTATCGCCTTTGATATCGAGGCGACTTTCCAAATTTTCAGTTGACTTTGATTTTTGTTTTGATCAGTAGCTCAGGCAAAATTTTATGAAATCAGCGACTTCTTCGCATGAGTTGTCCATTCTGCAGAGCCCCTATATACATTGTAGGATATTTCAGACAAAACAGAAAATTGTATCTAGCAGTGTAAAATACTGCTTTGTATTTTCCTTCTTAACCCATTACTATATGACAAATTTTGGGTAGGTCTAAACTGAAGGATGTTATAGACAACAATTTCAAATAGAGGAAAATTTAACTTGAGGTGCTTGAGCACTTGATTGGCTCCATCAGCCTAAATTTTCCTATCATACAGATAATTTAGTTTTTAAACACAGGAGGTAACTCATTTCAGAAAGTCTTATTTTTTTCAATTTACTTCAAGGGGGACAACTTTCTTTTATACAACAAATATTCTCAGCCAAGTATTACCAATTATATCCCTTACGTCACTATATGATCTCTACCTTAAATTTGGCTAATCCTTTAAAGCAATATAATTAAATGATTATCAAAGTTTGTAATATATACTATATGGAAATTAGCCCATTAACCCTTTCCTGTTCAATCCCTGGTTTTTACATCCCTGTGATTTTATACTTGAGAAAATATTGTGAAAAAAGGAAGAAATTGCTTTTTCATCATGGTTTTCTACCACATTGAATGGTTTCATTTCAAAATGCATTGAATTTCCAATGTCGTCTGCAGCCTCTTTCAATTTGGACCAGTCTAAAATTCCGAAAAACAGAAAAGGGTTAAAGCCTTGATTTTGACAAGATCAAAATTCTTTAAAGAAATCTGATAAAGGGTCACCAAAAAATAGTTTTCAGACAATTTGGTTAAATTCCATCCTATGAGAAGAAGAAGTTTTTTCGCCATATACCATATAGGAAACTTAGCCCTGCCCATTAAAGCTATGTGTTTGAACCAAACAAAATTCTTTGTCGAGATCTGATAAAGGGCCAAAAGAGGAGCATTCCTATGAATTTCGGTTGATTGGTCGAAACCCATCTTCTTGTTACGAAAAAGATTTTTTTTTTCAAGTTTTTACTATACACCATATATGGAACTTAGCCCTGCCCATTAAAGTCTTGTTTTTGAGCCAAACAAAATTCTTTGAATAAATCTGATAAAGAGTCACCAAAAGAACACCCCTGTGAATTTTAGTTGAAATTCATCTTTTGGTTTCTAAGAAGAAGATGTTTGAAGTTTCCACAATACATCATATATCAAACCTATCCGTGGCTTTTAAAGGCAATGTTTTCTATAGGATATATTTTTTACAGGAATATGATAAAGAGTCTCTTAGGATTGCTCATATAAAATTTCATTAAAAATCTATCAACATGTTTCTGAGAAGAAGACTTTCAAAGTTTTCACTATCACACATGTACCACTATGGAAGTTAGCCCCTCCCAGGAGTGATTTTTTTCACCAATTGAAATTCCTTGAAGTAATGCAATAAAGGTAACCTGAGAATCATTCAAGTTGAATCAGGTTAACATTCATCGACTGGTTTCTAAGAAGATTTTGAAAGTTTTAACAATATACTACAGTCAGGACACGTTTATGTGGACGTCGTTAAACTGGATTATTGACGGTAACGGTTTTTTGTTCATAAATTGTTAGCGGGTACGGATTTTTTGTTCAGAAATGTTCGGTAAGGAAATACTGAAAATCCGAATAAATATAATTCAATTATCTGGATCAAGCTTTTACCATCCGAATATAATTCCTTGTACTGGTGATACTAGGGAATAAGTGAATTTTCAAGTAATGTAATTGAACAGTTTTTAATTGGTCGTAGACCAATTTATATAACCATAATTTCGAGATTGTGTCGCTGCAATTTACCAAAACTGCCTTTAGCCCAACTGGACGTATATTCTGACTGGAAAACAGAAAAAAAAAACATTTCATTTTACAAGTTAAGAATTATCAAAAGGAGTAAAGGAAAACTGGGCGGTCACACGCTTTAAAGATTAATGCTTCAAGGATTTTCCGCTAGTGATGAACGCGTCTAACCAACCCTTTCTTTCAATCATATCGAGGTGTAAACAAAGATGGTACTGCCACTCAATAATTTTCCAGCCATAAGTTAATCAAAGTACTAAAAGTTCTTCTGGAGAGCAAATTTGATTATTATGCTTTCAAGCTGTCTAAAGAATTCGCCCAAAGAATAGTATCAATTGTTTTTTCCTTTGTTTACAATCAGCGCTGTTTAGGAACTTGTTAATTTCTGCACAGAAAAAGAGAGGGTTTTGAAATTTCACGAACCTGCTGTCAGCATTTGCTCTTAAACTTAAGTTATCATATTTCCCAGGGTTCTCCCCAGAAATTTTTGAAGGCGTAGTGGCAAATGCGCGGTGTGTTGTCTGTTACCATCTTGGTATGACTATACATAATAAAGGTCATTAAAAGTGCTTTTTAGCTTGATTATTGACATCTTGTTGTTTAATTGAGAGTTATTCTTGAATTATATTCTTCAACTTTTTTAATTATCATAAGTTGATTTATCTATTCTGAGGCTTAATTTGATACCAACCAATTGTGACATTACTCAGCTTACTTCAACTCTCTATCCTATTTGTTGGAAAGGGCACAAAATTGTCTCATAAAAAGGATGTGAAAAGGAAAGATAATGAAAGAATATACCCAAAAGTCTCAAAGGAATGAGTAAAAAAAAGTGTCAACTGCTTGTCTATTAGATAGGATTAGCTTTTCATGCTTGGCCATTTTATCAAGTCTGTCCAAAAATCATATCCTTGAGGACTCTTTAAAAAAGCATGGAGTGTTGGATTGACAAAAATGCCCTTCATCAGAAAAAAAAATAGAAATTATTATCAGTAATTTCAAAAATGTATTTATAAGGTTCCTGTGTGAAATACCTGGTTTCATTTTCAAATTTTGCACCTTAAAGAGCTCCATTAGATTCTCTGTGTAAAATTTGAAATGCTCATTATTTGCCCATTCAGAAGCCTTCAACTGTCTGACACTATAACTATTCTTCTAACAGTACTTTCAGCTATTTGATTTCAATAAAAATTAAAAAAAGTATAATATATCAGCAGTGTCCAATCTTAACCTTATTTCTCAAATTATAACATGAAACTTGATCAAAACAAGTGTCTTTACCCTTCTCTTCTTTAAGTGATTTCAGCACTTTGATTTTCAAAAGAGGATTTTTTCCCCAAATATTATAGCGTGAATGATCTTTTCCTGATTCTAAATAATTATTAAACCATTACTTTTTATAAAAAGAAATCCCTTATTGGTCTAAAGCATTCTGTTCTTGAAGTGCTTTCAGCACTTTGATTTTTATGGGGGTATTATTCCTTTTTGGGTAAAAAACATGAGAGGATGAGATATTATTAGATGATTACTGAAAGTATAATAATTTTTTTCATCAAACTTTTAAAACAAATTTATTGAAAAAATGGGTTGTACAAACCAGGGTACGAATGTTTGAGATAATGCCCTCCATGTTGGATAAAAAATAAATGGACTTATTCCAGAAGATACATGTGTGTAATTATTAAACTGAGTTGAAAACAAGAGCTTAGTATAACTAGGATGGTTTCTATACAAATCTGTCTTTATTATTTTGGCAAATTCTCGTAAGGAAAAAAGATCGCGAAAAGGGTATGTTTTCAGCGATCAATGTATGAAATAAACTGACCCAATTAATCTTTCCTTCAAAAAATTAAATTTTAAACCTCTGTGGCTTTAGTTTGATAGTTGTCACATCAAATAACCAAATCTTTTACTTTTAACTAGACCAATCTCAGCCGAAGTGAAAATTTTCCGGAACCGGGTCGCCATTTTGAATTCATTGTTTACATATTGGTACCTATCATGCTTGGTGACTGATAGCGAGGTACCAGTGGGAAACGCGAGAAAAAAATCGATAATCACCAATTAGTAAGAGTGTAAGGGTCTTATCAATAGAGATGTTATGTAATACGTGGTATACAACACTATAGATAAAGAGCCTGTCGTGTCCGCGCTTCTGCAACCAATTTTAATGGTTTGCTTGACCCTTTCTTCTGCTGGAAATTAAGCCGTCTCGGTGACCAAATTTAAGCGTATCGGCGATATGAAGGCGTATCGGCATACTCTCTCTATTAATGAAGGCGTATCGGGGCCGATACGCCATAATGGCCTGGGGAGAACCCTGTTTCCATAATATTTCTGTTTTGGCTTTATAAAAAAAACTTGCAGGGATGATCTAACCATGACTATTTAACAATCGAGAATTTTTAAAAATTTAGTTTTCACAAAAAGTTGCTTTTTTGTCGGTACCCATGTTGCATCCGTGTAAAATAATGTTTGTTCTAATTAACATTCACGGAAATATCATACACTAGGATAGAACCTACGTGTTGTGAAAGTAATAGAAATTAAAGTTGTTTTACCGTAATTCTAAAGTCGGAATGCAACGACATGTCCAGTTTCTCAGTGACGACCAATTACAGTGCGTACGGCACTTTGATTCACATAAGCATTTTATACCATACAAACAAAACAAAGGAAAATTTACTGAATCTGAAATTCCCAATTTGTTAAACAAAGGGAAACCCTTTTAAAAGCTTTATGCAAACTAGATGGTTGTCCCAGGACAACTGCTGTCGAGCCAGCAAAGTTTTGTAGGCATCATGCTCCGGACAACCACAATTTTAGTGTTTGACCTTGAGCTTTGACCTTGAACTTGAAGCTATCCAAAAAATTCTTTCAAATGGCACATCTGCTCATAATGGAGAATAATTTTACCAAGTTATTTTGAAATCCATCCATAAATGTAGGAGTAATTGTCTGGACAAACACAATTTTAGTGTTTGACCGTGAGCTGTGACCTTGACATTAGAACTATCCCAAAAATTGTTTCAAATGGCACATCTGCTCATGATGGAGACTAATTGTGCCAAGTTATTTTGAAAACCATCCATAAATGTAGAAGTAATTGCCCGGACAAATTTGGATGGAAGGACAAACTAACGCAGATACACCGACTTGTCATAATGACAACTATGTCTCGCTTACCGCCAACGGGCTGGACAAAAACCCAAAATTTGCTTACTACACTCTTCCCACAATGATTTATTACATTGTACTCTATTTAGAAGGAATTTGATGATTTGATCCGACTTGGGTTTTGATTTCCCAGTCCTATAAGATTATAATTGCCTATAAACTGTATAGCCTATACACAATATAGCTGCTTTGAATATTTCAAGTTGAATCAGGTGAACATTCATCGACTGGTTTCTAAGAAGATTTTGAAAGTTTTAACAATATACTACAGTCAGGACACGTTTATGTGGACGTCGTTAAACTGGATTATTGACGGGAACGAATTTTTTGTTCATAAATTGTTGGCGGGTACGGATTTTTTGTTCATAAATAGTACCTTATAATCCAAAAATTCGCGTTCCAGAGCCGGACAGAAATGTTCGGTAAGGAAATACTGAAAATCCGAATAAATATAATTCAATTATCTGGATCAAACTTTTACCATCCGAATGTATTGCTTTGATTGGACTATTGACACATGTGAATAAACGAAGTTATCATCTGATCAGTTGGGGTTTTTTTCGTGGAAAATTTAAACCAGCACTTCCTATGGCCACATTAGAAACTTCCTTGGGCCACACTAGAAATTTCCTTCCAATTTGTCACCAACAAGTCAAAACCCCAATCTTAAAGTATGTCCATTGAAGAAAACTGCTATTTTTAAGGAAATAGAAGCTTGTTACCTAACCAAATATTAATTCCAGGCTTTCTGGCAAACAAACAAAACAAATGAATATTTAAAGTTACATGAGGCAAACGAACGGGAGGAAAGGGGATCAAAGGCACTGCCGCCAGACGTTTCTCTTTTTTGGGAAGAATTTCCGGAGTTGACACATGCAAGACGCATCCCTGTGAGAATATTACATTATTTGGATAAATTTACCATGATTTAATCTGCTGTCTGAACTTTTTTTTTATATTTCTGCTATAATTTATAAACAAGAGGGCAAGTGGCCCTGGAGCTCACCTGGGATAAGGCTCTTTTTTCTTCAAAGCCTAATACAAACTGGGTCGGGAGAAGACCTCCTTTAACATTTAACTAAAATCAACAAGCCCAATTTGGTTTAAATTGGCCAAATAGTTTTGAAAGGGTTGCCTTCTTTATTTCTATTTAAGCCTAATCATCCTGTGGCTCTGAAATTGTATCAATTTTGAAAGAGGTCTATGTAATGAAAACTTCATGCCAAATTCAAGATTCAACTTCTGGGTCAGGAGATGTTGTTTTAAAAATCCTTCTTTATTCTATAAACACACACACAGGGCTCCGCCCCTGGAGGCCCAGGGTTGGTGATTTGAGCAATTCTGAATGCTTCATGCAAAATATCAAGACTCTATACCCTCTGGGTTAGGAGGAGATAATTTTTAAAGTTTTTATCAAAATTCCAGTTTTGTTGTCATGGCAACCAGAGTTTTAAATGGATTTCATTTTTTTAGCAACTTTCATTAAGCATCACCCAAGGAACATTCCTGTCAAATTTGGTTGCAATCTGCTAAGCAGTTTTGGAGGAGATGTCATTTTTAAAAATCCTTCTTTATTCCCTTATAATCCCCGCCCCCCTAGGGCTCCGCCCCTAGGGACCCGAGGGTGATGATTTAAGCAATTCTCAAAGAGGTCATTATACTGATGCTTCATGCCAAATATCAAGGCTCTAGGCCTTCTGGGTCAGGAGGAGATAATTTCTAAAGTTTTCATTAAAATTTTAGTTTTGTTACCATGGCAACCAGAGTTTTTAACGGATTTTAATTCTTTTAGCAATTTTAAGAGCACCACCCAAGGAACATTTCTGCCAAATTTGTGAAATCCGCCAAGCGGTTTGGGAGGAGATGTCGTTTTAAAAATCCTTCTTTATTTCTATATAAGACCCCCAAACCCTGGGGTCCGCCCCTAGATACCCGAGGGTGATGATTTTAGCAATTCCGAAAGAGGTCATTGTACTGATGCTTCATGCCAAATATTGACAAGGCTTTACGCCTTCAAGGTCAGGAGGAGATAATTTTTAATATTTTAAGTAAAATTTCAGTTTTGTTACCATAGCAACCAGAGTTTTAACGGATTTCAATTCTTTTAGCAATTTTTAAAAGGCACCACCCGAGGAACATTTCCGTAAAATTTAATTGAAATCCGCTCATCAGTTTGGGAGATGTTTTAAAAATCCTTCTTTATTTCTATATAAGCCCCCCCCCCTCCCTTGGGGCTCCGCCCCTAGGTACCCGAGGGTGATGATTTAAGCAATTCTGAAAGAGGTCATTGTACTGATGCTTCATGTCAAATATCAAGGCTCCAAACCTTCTCTGTCAGGGGGAGATAATTTTTAAAGTTTTCATTAAAATTTCAGTATTGTTGCCATGGCAACCAGAGTTTTTAACGGATTTTAATTCTTTTAGCAATTTTGACAGGGCATCACCCAAGGAACATTTCTGCCAAATTTTGTTGAAATCCGCCCAGCTGTCTAGGAGGAGATGTCATTTTAAGATTGTTGACACACAACGGACTATACACCACGGACACAGGACTATCAAAATACCTCACCATGAGCACTACCTGCTCAGGTGAGCTAAAAAGATAAATGGATTTATTTCTTTACACGGCCGGTAAGCTTTACTTTTTAAATCGAATGCAATAATGAACCATGATTTTTACTCATCGTCAGATTTAATAGTTTTGTATCAGCCGAGAAATGTAAATCTTTCTTAATTGTTGAATACCATCATTATCGATAAAACAGTTTTCTCTTACTGAGCTGTAATAGAAATCAAAAGCCTGAACAGCCTCAAATGCAGTCAGGACTGTATATCAACAATTTGTATGAAAGTTGAAGTCATTCTCTGATTTGTCTGTTAAGTTTTCCTTTTTATGAATTCACATTTTCTATCCCCCCCTCCCCCGACAGAATCCTAACCATGTTTTCTCGCTCATTATTGACTTGATCAACAGCGTGATTGTCGAATTCGGACAAAATATACGAAGGATAGTTTAAGGAGCATCACCCTCTGATATTTCGAAGATTACAATTGTAGTTACGAGATTTTAGCAGAAACCGACGACATTCAGTGTGCGGAGAATATTCTACCCTTACCTTCCCGGTCTATCGGAATTTAATAATCCGTAAATTTCTACAGGTCTACAAATTGTGGTTCTCTTTTGGTGCGTGCCAATATCTAAAAGCTAGAATTTACATCCGAGACATGTTTTATTATTATTGATAGTTGTTGGGATTAATCTAACTGAATTTAGCTTTACACCGACGTAAATATTTCCATCCTTAGACAAAAGGGATAAAATCTAAGTAACCCGCATAGCGACGTCTCCTTGGAGACCGACAATGTTGTTGAACACCTGGGGTAACTGACGCATTGAGAAAATGTCACGTGGATTGACCTTCGAACCTCTTTCACGGTAATGGACTTGGTCTAATTTCTTAACCATTGTTAAAAATATGGTAACAATAATTCAACAAAGAACTCTATTTTACGAATTGGGAATTTACACCGAACAGATGCATGTGTACAAAACTGGATTTAACTTTGCAGCTGGTAACTTTTAAAATCGTAAGAATGAAGGTTATAATAATCATAAAAATCTGAGATGGCGGAATGTCTAGTTTCACTTTCCACTATGTCTAAGATCGAAGAATCGTTGAACATAGAGGCCTACCATAACCATTTTTTGTTAAATGAAATCCGTAAAGATGGTAAGTTCAGGCAGTCGATTAAATGTTGTAAGAGGTATAAATATACATTATTCTATGTCTCTGATGTTGTTAACTTTTGACATAACGATTAACCCGGAGGATTCCCTCTATTGAGTGGCCTGGATGAACATGTCATGTTTTGCCCCTCCTCCCGGGTTGCCGACCTGCCTATCCCCCCGGATTGGTCGGGTCCTTCAGCAGGTTGCTCGGAGGGGAGAAGGGTTTTTTTACCCTCGGCATCGGATCACAATCCATTTGCCGAGCAGCTTGAGGTGTATTTATAGGCTAACTTTTCCAATCGATCTAGAGCTATGATATAGAAAAGTCTAAAATATTTGCACTCTGTGGTATAAAAGATAAAGGTATAATAAAAAGTCAGAATAAAAGCAAAGTTCGAGAAGGAGGAAAGATATGGCACCAGCCGCCAGCAGCTATTACAAAGACTCCCCAGGGCCATTAAAAATGAACGTACTTATTTACAAAAATCCATAGGGTGCGCGAGAGGATGATAGAATTCACCGTTTTGTATAAGAAAAAACTTTACCCCGTTAAAATGACCTCTTTACAATCTACACTTGAAAGTGAGGACTCAAAAAATGTTAAGTTCCTAAATTAATATCAATTCAATAAAATAAGTTTTTCTGTGACAAGTAAATATCATTGCCGACTCTAGATACGGAATGAGAGATCGACCCTGACGAATCAGGATATCAATCCCATCCCATACCCAGGACCGGCAACTCAAAAGGGTAATGGGGCTGGGGGGCATTCACAAAATGCGTATGAAAGGGACAATAGGGGACTAATTTACAATACTATAGTAGGGGTTATATGGGATAGGTCCCGACCCCACACGACCAGACAAAAAACGATGCACTTTACATGCATCGCCTCTCCCCGACCATGCTAGACCGGCGACCCCCAACCATTGATGTGAATAACATTGCGAGGAGGTCGGAACCTCCAAGACCCGACAGATATCAGATCCGCCATAGGATCCGCCCCCGTCCGACCCGACCCCCCCCCCCCGCAACTACAAGCAAGGGTTCATTTAAAATGGACACAAGACAAAGACGGTATAGAAGATAAATGCCGGTTTTGTAGTTCTCTGCAGGCGGTTTTCACGGCTTTTCGATTATATAATAAATTATCAATGCACATTTCCAAAGGCGTCTGGGTAGAAAGCGAATTTAGAAGCGCAGGGGTGATCATATACGTCTTAAAAATTTCGTATTCGGAAGCCGAAAGGCGGTCCTGCCTGGTGCACAGGGCGTAAGGCCCGGATCAATAGGGCGGAGATACTCGACGCCCTCGATCCAAGATTACTCCGAGACACCCAATGTACCAGGTCCCCAAAGGGTAAAATACTAATAAAATTGAAAGCCGCCGAGCCACGCTTTCGGAGCACCCCACCCCCGACACCCACCGCCTGGATGAACACTGTTTAAGATGGTAAAAATATATAAGTACCTGTAGAGGTCGTGACCTTAATCACCTCGCACATTCAGTGATTCGGCTATTTGCGGTCATTCTTTATGAATGGGCTTATATTTTCAGATAGTATACTACAAGAAATTATGAATCAATTCACGAGCAAGGAAAAAAATCAGGTCGTTGTCAGGTTCCTATAAGCAAAGAGTAAATTCGGGCGATTCCTAGATTACAGTCAGTTTCCTGACTGCAATAAAAAAAAACATACGAAATTGCTTATCTGGAAATATGCATATTCAGACAATACCATGGGGAACCAAAGTGTTCGGATTAACGTGTCATGACTGTATAAATATAAATTATCTCGTCCATAAAAGCTTCTTTTTTTAATGGACCAAAATTCATTGAAAAGTTGGATAAAGGGCCACCTTAGGATCATACCTGTGAAATTTGATCGAATCTGAATCAATTTTTGATGAGAAGATTTTTAAAGTATGGTTTATGGACAGATACATGCACCATGGTGGAAACAACACCATGACAGTAGCCCTTGGCTTTTAGCCAGTGGAGCTAAAATCTTTATCTGTCTGGTTAAGAAAACTTTGTGGAAAATGAAGAGATTGCTTGTTCTAAGCCATTTCTCAATTTTCCATGACATTTTTCCTAAGCATTTTCTTGGAGTATTTAAAAAAGCAGGATTGTGAGAAAATGTTTTGAATAGGGCTACACTGAGAAATAGTATCATAAGGAACCAATATTAGATTAAGAAAGCATTTTTTTCAAGACAAGTAACATTATAGTAGAATATTTACTTTGTAGGTATAGTGATGACAAATGGAATACAATGGTGTAGTAATTATCTGAACCTTTTCACTCAACCTTGGCAGTTCCCTCCCAGCTTGGATCCAAACATGGGTGTCAAATCAATACTTTAATGTATTTCTCATACTTTAATCAACAACTAGGGTGATCAACTTATGATCAGAGAAGTATAAAATTTGAATTGAGGCTCCGCACTATTCACGTAGGTTTGCCCTTAGGGAAAGATATTCAGAGCCCAAGCCTTGTACTGGTGTAAGGAATAAGTGAATTTTCAAGTAATATATTTGAACAGTTTTTCACATAAGCATTTTATACTTGTACAATCAAAATAAAGGAAAATTTACTGAATCTGCAATTCCAAATTCATTAAAACAAAGGGAAACCCTTTTAAAAGCTTTATGCAAACTAGATGGTTGTCTCAGGACAACTGCTGTCGAGCCCGCAAAGTTTTGTAGGCATCATGCTCCGGACAAGCACATTTTAAGGGTTTGACCTTAAGCTTTGACCTTGAACTTGAAAGTATCAAAAACATTCTTTCAAATGGCACATCTACTCATGATGGAGAATAATTTTACCAAGTTATTTTGAAATCCATCCATAAATGTAGGAGTAATTGTCCGGACAAACACAATTTTTCGTGTTTGACCTTGAGCTGTGACCATGACATAAGAACTTTCCCAAACATTCTTTCAAATGGCACATCTACTCATGATGGAGAATAATTTTACAAAGTTATTTTGAAATCCATCCATAAATGTAGGAGTAATTGTCCCGGACAAACACAATATAAGTGTTTGACCTTGAGCTGTGACCATGACAAAGGAACTTTCCCAAAAATTCTTTCAAATGGCACATCTACTCATGATAGAGAATAATTGTGCCAAGTTATTTTAAAATCCATCCATAAATGTAGGAGTAATTGTCCGGACAAACACAATATTAGTGTTTGACCTTGAGCTGTGACCTTCACATTAAAACTATCCCAAAAATTCTTTCAAATGGCACATCTACTCATGATGGAGAATAATTGTGCCAAGTTATTTTGAAATCCATCAATAAATGTAGGAGTAATTGCCTGGACAAACACAATTTTAGTGTTTGACCTTGAGCTGTGACCATGACATAAGAACTTTCCCAAAAATTCTTTCAAATGGCACATCTACTCATGATGGAGAATAATTGTGCCAAGTTATTTTGGAATCCATCAATAAATGTAAGAGTAATTGTCCGGACAAACACAATTTTAGTGTTTGACCTTGAGCTGTGACCTTCACATTAAAATTATCCCAAAAATTCTTTCAAATGGCACATCTACTCATGATGGAGAATAATTGTGCCAAGTTATTTTGAAATCCATCCATAAATGTAGGAGTAATTGTCTAGACAAATTCGGATGGATGGACGGACTGACCGACAGACTTACACACTAAAGCACATACACCGACTTGTCATCGTGTCATCTACGTCTCGCTCACCGCAAGCAGGCTTGACAAAACCCCAAAATTTGCTTACTAGACTCTTCCAACAATGATTTCTTAGATTGTACTCTGTTTACAAGGAGTTTGATGATTCAATCTAACTTGGGTTTTGATTTCCCAGTCCTATAAGATTATAAATGCCTATAAACTGTATAGCCTATACACAATATAGCTGCTTTGAACATCATGGCCCGACAAAAATTTTGCCATGTCCATATTGAAAGAAGATGCAGATAACAACCTTATGCTGACGAGATGTTTAAATCTTTGTCTTTCTTTGGTGGAAAAAACATAGTGGAAATGAAGATTTTGCTTGATACAAGCATACTATTCCTTTTCCACAATGTTTTTCCAAGCTTCTTCTCTTGAGGGTCATAAAAAGCGATTTTGAGTGAGAATTGAATCATCACTAGTTTGTCTAATCATTGTCTTCAGTCTTTATCAAACTGTACCAATCTTTACCTATCGATGTCTAATCCATAACCAGTCTATTTTTCATTAGACTTTTTATAGTTTTTGATTATTTTAAACCCATTCTCAAGATACTGAATGCTCTGAAAGTTCCGTGTCAAAGCCAATGCATCTTCACCTTCCCTTGGAATATTTACTTTCTCAACTTCTGGCTTGGAATCCTCAAATAAATTTGGCCGTCCGTTTTCATTTTCAACAGGAGTAAGCACAAGAAATTTAAGTAGAGTTTCGAAAGTTTTTTCGTCAATAACATTTTTTGTTGCTTGACTCCCTGTGGCATCAGTGATATTTTCACCTCCTTCTTCCCTTTCGTTCCAAAGATTTTGAGCTGCAGACACCCAACATACATTGTGAAGTGGCTGTGAGATATCATCCTTCCATAGTTCTAGGGTATTGAGCTGGTAGGCAGAAAACATGAACTTGTGTCCGTCTGTTAGAATAGTCTGAGTGGTTACTGGATGAGTTATATCTTCATACATGTTGAAACCTGGAAAGACAAAACGTTTTGTACTGACCAGCAATGCTAAACAAGAGGGCCGTTGGCCCTGGGGCGCTCACCTGAGATAAAGGCTCTTTTTCTTTAAACAGTCTAATTTCATGTTAAGGTTAGGATTATGAAACAAGTGGGCCACACTTACATATAAAGACTATGAACCTGGGGATCCAAAAGTCTATATTACAAATTCCAAGGCTTGAGTGCTGATTTGAAAGAAGGAAAACAAATTTTCCATGGGTTAAAATTTCAGAAATAAGAAAGTAGTCTGTGAACTGATGCTTCATGCCTATACCCCCCCCCCCCCATCCCCCCCCACCCCCCTGGGTCCGCCCCTGGAGACCCGAGGATCATGATTTTAGCTATTTTGTAAGAGATCAATATACTGATGCTTCATGCAAAATATCAAGGCTCTACGCCTTCTGGGTCAGGAGGAAAAGATTCTTAAAGATTATTTTGAAATTTCACTTTTGTTGCCATGGCAACCAGAGTTTTAACGGATTTCAATTCTTTTAGCTGATCTTATGGGGGACCACCTAAGGAACATTTCTTCCAAATTTGGTTCAAATCGGCCAAGTGGTTTGGGAGGAGATGTCATTTAAAAAATCGTTCTTTATTTCTATATAACCCCTTCCCATGGGGCTCCGCCCCTAGGGATCCGAGGATCATGATTTTTGCTATTTTGAAAGAGGTCAATATAATGATGCTTCATGCAAAATATCAAGGCTCTACGCCTTCTAGGTCAGGAGAATTTGTTTGTTTGAATGGGGTTTTACGCAGCTTTCAACTTTCTTTCAGTTATATCGCGGCGGCTGGAGCACCTAACAATGGAATCCTGGTATTTCTCACACTAGTACTACCATTACATCCTTTCCTAGCCTCCAGCTGCTATCCCACATAGGTCTACGATTATCGACCCATTGGTGAGAGACAAATAGTCGGAAAGGATGAGTGCCACAGTCGGGGAGGTCAGGAGAAGAAGATTTTTAAAGATTATTTTAAAATTTCACTTCTGTTTCGGTGGCAACCAGAGTTTTTAACGAATTTCAATTCTTTTAGCTATTTTTGAAGGGGACCACCAAAGGAACATTTCTGCCAAATTTGGTTCAAATTGGCCAAGTGGTTTGGGAGGAGATGTCATTTAAAAAATCGTTCTTTATTTCTATATAAACCCCATCCCCCTGGGGCTCCACCCCTGGGGACCCGAGGATCATGATTTTAGCTATTTTGAAAGAGGTCTATATACTGATGCTTCATGCAAAATTTCAAGGCTCTATGCCTTCTGGCTCAGGAGGAGAAGATTTTTTTTAAGATTATTTTAAATTTCACTTTTGTTGCCATGGCAACCAGAGTTTTTAACGAATTTCAATTCTTTTAGCTATTCTTGAAGGGGACCACCTAAGGAACATTTCTGCCAAATTTGGTTCAAATTGGCCCAGCGGTTTGGGAGGAGATGTCATTTAAAGAAATTGTTGACGGACGACACACGACGCACGACGGACGGATGCCGGACAAAAGGGGACCACAGTAGCTCACTTTAGCACTATGTGCTCAGGTGAGCTAAAAAGGTTATGTAACAAGTTTAATTATAGCTTGTCAATGAATGTGACTTAACCCATTACGAAACGATAAAATTTCAGTCTGGTCCAAACTGAAAGAAGTTAAAGATAAAAACTAAAAGTACATGTATATGGAATTTGAGATTTTATCAACTTTCTGTGTAGAAAACATTGTATCACATGAAGAAATTGCTTGACACAGGCAATTTCTTTTTTTACACAATATTGTCCCTGTTAATTTTTCTTGGTGGGTGACAAAAAGCGTCATTGTGTGGGAATAGGTTAATATTCCTTCCAGCCCTCTCTTAGTAATTAACCAAATTCAATAGGGTAAGTCTAGGAAATCAACTGTCATCATAATAAATAACTGAACCAAAGGTGAAATAATTCTTCAAGCAGGATTTATTGACACTTCAAAATAGTGTCTTACAAAATATAATTATGTGCTCGGTGTATATCTTATGACAATATTTTGATACAATTAATTTAAAGTTGAAGGCAGAGTCTATAAAATACAGTTTTTATCAGTATATATTTTCCTTCATAATGCTTGTCCTTTCAAATATATATTATAAATGTGTTCTGTAACCTTTGTTAGTGTCAAATTGGTCTATAACATCAAACAAAAACAAAAAATAAAAAAATAAAAAAAAGCTTTTTGGTAAAGAAAGCATTTCTGTAAAAGAAGATATGTAATAGCAAATAATATCTTTTTTAACCCATTACCTGACAATTAAATGGAATAAGAGCCATATTAGGTAAAAATCTGAGAAAAGATGGAATTGCTTGTAATAAGCAATTACTCCTTTTGCCAAAGCTTTTCCCCCCATTGCTTTACTGCCTTCTTATGTCAAAATTTGGATTAACACACTACCAGATGACAAAATTTTTAAATGGTCCAAATTGAAAGAAGTTCCAGACAAAAATTCTCAGTTGATGAAACTATAAGATCTTTGTCTTTTTGGGTAGAAAACATTGTGGTTAATGAAGAAATTGCTTTTAACAAGAAATTTCTTCACATTCGACAATGTTTTCTAAAGCCTTTTCTTAAGGGGCGTAAAAGGCAGAATTGTGTGAGAGTAGGTGAAGTGTTAATAGGTTAAAGAGTTTGAAACCTTACCTTGGTAATGAGCTTGTGCAACAGCAGAGAGAAACCCTGTTGAAATAGCATAGCCACTCAAGGCATCGTAATATATTTCTTCTCCATATTCCCTCAACATGTGACTCAAATGTCTCTCATTCAACAGCACAACATTAACGTGTACAAATTCACAAGGATCTCCAATGTTAAATCCTACAACGCAGAAGGAAACAGAGGAACAATTCTAAAATATGAGCAATTGCATGGAATTTTAGCCACACAATCCTACATTTTTACGAGCCAAAGAAATATAGGATTAGAAAACATTGTGAGAAAGGAATAAATTGCTTGTAAAAATCAATGTATTCTTTTCTAACAATACTTTCTACTTCATAAGGCACTTCTTCACAATTTAAACCTAATATATTTTGTCGCCCCTTAACTCTATCAAATCAGACAATTCTAACTTATGTTGTTTAGAATGGGTTAATCAATGTATTATGAACTATTTTGATATTACATAGACCAATAGTAAACTAGTGTAAGGACTTAACTTCGGTCAGTAGAGCTAAAAATGAGCTTGAACAGGACATGTCTAACAGTTTCACATGTACACTAAGTAAAGACTCAGATCAGACTGTGGATTTGCAGCCTGACTAGATTCTCGGCTATGCACTCTTGACGGCAGATGCCTTTGCTAATCATTCATCATGCGCTGTGTTAATGGCTGTCCAGTTTGCTCAATGTGTATACCGGGGTGTGGAATTCCCGTGCCAGACTTTCCGACATAGGCTTTCCTAATTGTGGACAGGTACATTTTTCAAGGCCATTTGTACGGGAACAAGTAAATACTAGGCTTAACCAATCTCCACACAATGATGCTTTTTGATGCCCCTGAAGAAAATAATTAGGAAAACGTTGTGTAAAATGAAGAAATTGCTTGTGACATTTGTGCATTTTACACAACATTTTCTACTCAGAATGTTGAAAAAATCTAAAATTTAATCAAGTTTAAATTGTTGTCTGCAACTTCTTTCAATTTGGACCAGTCTGAAATTTTCTTGTGTGGTAATGGGTTAATCTTTGAACGGTAAAAAAGAGATATCTCATTATATACATGTATTTGAAAATTATCAAGATGTTCAATGAAGGGCTGAAAATATTATTGTTAATGACGAAAATGCTGGGCTTCAGCATTTTCTTTATTCACAACCTTTTCTTAAAATTTTTCTCTTTACTTTTTTGCTGACAAGTACCATTTCATTCTGGACTACTAGAAAGTCATGCCTTACTTGTCCTGAGATAAATGGATATAACCTGCATTTCCTCACCACTATATACTTCAAGCATATAGAATTTTTTTGGACATATCACATGCAGACTCAAATGTTAACCTGCCTCACAAATTCCACTTTTTAAGACTCTCAAAAACAACTTTGGAAAAAACTGTTGAAGATGATGAAGAATTTATTTGTAGAATTTATGCTGTTAACAATGACAAGTTTACAGATTTCTAGTGCTTTTACCGCTACAGCTATGGAAATCATTTTGGTCAAAGTTGAAAATGCTAACAAGATTGTAATGTTAATTCTAAACATCAAATGTTCCTCTATCCTTCATCAGACATTATGAAGGATGCTAGATATGATGTATCCCTTATAAAATCTTTGCTTAGCAATAGTTTCTAGACTTGGCCTCACATACCTGGTTCAAAGCCTCCTCTTATTGACTCTCTAAACTGCCCAACATAAAGTGGTTTGAATGGGAAATTCGGGTAAGATACGCTGTCTACAAGTGGATCTGTTAACTTGATAAACTGAAACGTAAAAACTACCCTTGAACAATAAACATGTTCTACCCAGATATCATTAACCCATTACCAGACGGCAAAATTTTAGACTGGTCCAAATTGAAAGGAGTTGCAGATGACAATTTTTAAGTTTAAGAAGTTTTTTTTTTTAACTTTCTGGAGTGTCAAAAAGCGTCAGTGTGGGGATGGGTTAAATATTGTACCATATAGTTAGACTGGTTTCGTTTCTTTGTATACCATTTGCTTGTTGAGATCAAAACAAGAGTAGAGAACATACAAAATGTTCATGTGTAAACAAACCAAGCTATTATCTCTAATTGAGATTAATTATTATCTTTGTAGTCTAAGATTTTGCTTATTTCCTTAATTCATTATGTTAATTCACAGCAGTAGAGCAGTTGGCAATTGGTAGCACATCAGACTGTCTATCACAATAATTATCCTATCTGAAATTTGTCACCAATGGGCGGATAATTGTAAACCTAAGTTAGATGAGTAGCTGGAGTCTCAGAAAGGATATAGTGGTAGTACTGCGGTGGGAAATACTAGGAACCTATGGTTAAATACTCCAGCCCCCGCATTATGACTCAAATACTGTTAAACAAGAGGGCCAGAATGGCCCTAAAATCGCTCACCTGACTAATTTAAATGCTTCTTGACGTGTAGATTGTCAATATCATGATAATGATTATTAATTTCAATGTCTATTTATCCAGAGTTTTCTTTTTCATTGAATTGAATTGGAGGCCATTTATTGCTTTCGTATCCAAATTCAATTCATGTCAGGTTACTGGTACACTTAAGATGTTGCTTTGGATTTTCTCCTAAATATTTGCTTTATGTACTCTAATCATATATATATTTAGTAAAATTGGACACCTACCTCCATCCCTAGCAGAAAACTAAGTACCATGCTTGTATATTTTGTGAAACAAATACCAATTTCTCTTTCTCTGCAGACATTGTGACGTGATAATGCATCCCCAGCATGTTTAAATGTGAAAGTTTCAAACAATGAGAAATTTGGCTGAAATCAAGCAGGTAGATTCTGAGGAGGTATTTAAATAAAAAAAATCAGGCTTGTACAGAAGCATGTATCCATGATATATAGATAATACATGAATTCACACAATACACAATTCCATGAGAAAATCCCTCCTTGCCTTTCACAAGTCGATCTTAACAATGCAGAAGTTAACCCCTGTATAACATCAAGTGGTGTCAGCTCACCCATCCAGACACCAACTCCAATCAGAACTTCAATTTTCTTTAACCTATTCAGAGACAACAAAATTTTATTGAAAGAGGCTGTAGATGACAATTCAAAGAATGCCTAAGCAAATTTCTCTTCTTTACATAATTTTTTTCCTATAGCTACTTTCTTTAGTGAATAAACATACAGGGTTCCCACACAATGATGCTTTTTGAAGCCCCAAAGTAAAAACGATTGGGAATTCATTGTGTAAAATGAAGAAATTGCTTATAACAAGCAATTTCTTCATTCACCACAATGCTTTTTACTCAGAAAGTTGAAAAAATCTAAAATTTCATAAACTCTTATTTGTCATCTGCAACTCCTTTCAATTTCGACCAGTGTAAAATTTTGTGGTCTGGTAATATGTTAAATAATTTGAATGTCCTTATAATACTTCTTATGATCACGACTCATCTTTGTCATATGTTTCTTTACGAATTATCACCAAAGCAATCATTTAAGTAGTCATGAATCCAATTACCTGAGGGAGAGGATCTTCTTTCCTGATTTGAAAATTTACAACATGGTCACCAAAAAAGGGAGCATTGTTCTGCCTGATAAAATTTGGGGGAGGCTTGCGAGTTGAAGCATGTATGTCAACAGATAAATGGCGTTGTACTCCATGTCTATACCATTTTGCAGCCACTCTAACATTTTCCTCTAAAGTACATCTCTTGACATGTTCGTAATAACTACTTAAACATGAAATAAGAGTCAACAACAGTTCCTTTGTCTTCAGATGGGATAACTCATTATCAACTAAAGGGGTAAATTTATTTGTTAACCGATTTTGAACTTTTGTGATTTTTCCAATACTTTTAGTTCTTGATACATAGTTTGAGGATTCAATATAATTTTCTAGGAGTTTTTTACAGTTCTTTACCACAGTTTTATCAAGTTTGAAATCTTTGTAAATATCTGGCAATATGGCATGTTTGTCAATCACATGGCTTGCTTCCACTAGTGGATAGGTTTTAGTTTTATCGCACTGGTAATTATTTAGACGAGGTACTCGGGCTACAGGATAATACATCCATGTTGTCAGCTTATGCTGGTTTAGAAAATTTAGCTTCTGTTGGACACTTTTGAGTCTAGAAATTTCCTCTTTGCGACTGTGCCAATGCCATGCTATCTTTCTGTCCAAATCTCCCCATGATCCCGGGGGATATTTTGGTTTGACAGGGGGATAATGTAAATCGTCCTCATCAACAGCTATCTCATGTTTATCACTATCGGTTTGGTTTATCGAAGCAAGCTGTTGCTGTGAACATGGTCGAGAGCTTACGAAGAAATTGTGATTTTGAAACTTGAGAAGTCGGCAACAACCTCTGAAGGTCGCCATGTTGTGTTAGACTCGATATTTACTTATTAAAAATGTATAGACTGCCAGGTCTGTCCTATCCATGCGGGCGATCTTCGAGGTCAGGTTCTTGGATCAGTATAGGTACTGGCTATCGGATTATTCCATACATTAACGTTGGCCATTTAGTATCATATGCTGGTAACTTCGGGCCAAATGTTGCCCATTTCGTAAATTATGATGGTATTTTGTGTATCCTCATAATATAGGACATAATTATGTTTTCATAAATTTTTATTGGAGGTGGGTTCAGTTTTTATTGATCAAAAAGATAAAAATACCAACAAATATAATATAAAATTATCCTCCGATAATCCTAATTTGCTCGAGCATTTAAGAATTTTAATTAAGTTTATAAAGTTTTAAAAAGTTGTCGGGAAAGCCCGGCGTTCAAAGAGGGAAAGTGAAGGTTTACAACTTGACAAATATCTTCGTTTGCAACTAATTAAGTATCCTATAATATTGAATTACTGACATTGCAATGTCCTAGATATCGATTCTACTGTTGATTTCAGTTTTGCACACTCTTTTCCCAACAATTAAGTAAAAATTTGAAAAGAAGAAATGTCCAGTTGTAGGCCTAACAAACATTTCCCCTCTTATGGCAAAGGTGTTGGATTTCAAATGCAGTCACTGACTGATGTATGATTATCTTCAGTAGTCTCTCTCTAAAGTCTCCTTTCCAGGAGATGTAGCTTTAACACTTGAAGGTATACAATGAATGTACAATTATGAATGCACGGTTGAACTGTCGAAAGGCCGGAATTGATGCATCATTTCTTGCTACCTGTCAGTCGTAGGCCGAAATAAGAGGAAATAATTTTCTCCCGGCCTGGATTATTGGACCAATATCATGATTAAAAGGTGTAAGTTCGTTTCGTGATGAAACTCCACGAGAGGAAATAATACATCTGCTTCGACGGAATTAACCCCCCATCCCAATTGAATTATTTCGGACGTATCTAGGGCATCTCCCAATGAAGCTGAAATAGTAGATACGTGAATATTAATGTCATTTCGGAACTCGATACTTTTACACTTTTTCGGGGATCAAAATTTCACCAACAGGTTTCGAAAAGGGCACCCAAAGAACATTTCAGCCAAGTGTTGTCCAAGTTTACCCAATGGTTAAGGAGTAGAAGATTTTTAAAGAATAAGTTTGAAGGGTCATAAAGGAGCCTTTTTTCCAAATTTGGTCAAAAATGGCCAAGTAGTTGATGCAGAGAATACCTTTAAAGACTTATTTCATGACTTCTAAAAGTTTTATAAGCCCCATCTTGCCAAACCCCTATTTCTTCGCGAATCAAAATTTTACTAACAAAATGTAGCAAAACTCTTTACAGATAAGATGACCGAGTAGTTTATCTTACTATAATATCGGAATCTCTTGTCAGTATACTCAAACGCGACTTAAATGCTTAAGTACAATGAAAGAGGGACTGGTCAAATGAGTTTAACCCAAGCAAGTGTGGGGTTTTAAGACCCCCCCCCCCAAAAAAAGAAGAAAAATCACTACTTTTCAATATTACCCTTATTAATACCCAACTCAAAACGACAGAAGATGTCAAATACCCTGGGGTAACTTTAGAGACGGATTTAAATGGGTCAACCCATATAAATAATATATTGCAATGGCTAATTATTCCCTCAGTTTTAACCGAAGAAACGTAAAAATAAACCAACAACCAGAATGTCAAAGCAAAAGCCTTTACATCCTTTGTAAGACCTCAACTTAAATTTTGTTCCAAGATTTGGCATCCATTGGAAGACTGCGCCACGTTATATCTGCAATGATTACGACTTCACAAATACTGTTAGACACTATGATATTGGAAAACTACCAGACAAGGCATATACTCCATTCCTTTAATTACTTTAATGAAATCAGAGCTGGCCTTATATTTTTCACTATTCTCATTTAACCCCGACATCCAACTTCTACTTTCATATCCCCATGTTCACAAACAAATATCAAATCAATTTTTTCCTGTACCAATACGCCTTTGGAACAGTCTCTCAATTTACACTAAGACATTTCAAAGCCTTGAATTGTTTCGCCTAAGGTTGGACTCAAAATACTGTTTTTATTGTTTTAAAATTTTCTCTTATTCCTTTTTATCTTTTAACACTAGTGCGGTTTCATTTCTAACAACAATCCGGTAGAAGGTAACCCTTGCAGTAATAATCGGGATTGATTGCATGGGAGTACTAAATAGAAATCCACAAAAAATACCTCAAAGGCACGGTCGCAAATCAACGGCCTATGACAAGAAGTTTGTGTAGAATTTGATTATATTACGTACTTATGTTAAAATCAAAGACTTTTATTTTCAGGTCAACGGTAAATGCCACCATACTAAATGTAGATGCAAAGTGAAAGTATATGACCTGACGGAGTTCTTTATTAGGAATAGTCATGAAATATGTACATAGGGAAAAATTGTAAAGTATGTCAAGGATAAAGTGTTTTTTTTTGAGAGAGCCTATAATCTGATAAAATGTTACATGGAATGTGGTCATATAACGGCATGAGGTGCACCTACAAACCACAATATTATTGAAATACTACTAAACGTGACGTTACACTAAATTCACGTAATCGCAGTCTTACCATCTCTCGATCAAGATCAATACCTTTTAACTTTTCTGAGATGATCCTTTTCCCATGACAGTCCACAGATAATAACGATAACATTTATTTATTAAATCAATATTTTATCTTGGAATATCTATCATTAATTGTGGGTCCGATCTCCGGCGGCGGCACATATCCTTTCCGACATTTGTTTCTCACCAATGGGTGGATAATTTTAAACCTAAGTCGGATTGGAGCTGGAGGCTAGGAAAGGATGTAATGGTGGTACTGGTGTGAGATATACCAGGAATCCATTCTAAGGTGCTCCAGCTGCCGCGAAATGACTGAAAAATTGACATAAGCGGCGTAAGACATGCAAACTATACAGTACTTAAGTATTTTTATGCTATATTCAATAGAGTTTGTACACACTTACATAAAAACCATCGTTATTCTCCAGGTCAGTTGATTAGTTCAATAACACCCTTGCATCAGCACCGTTTTTGCTTAAATGATGCTTTATACTTTGTCAAAACAACATTATCAGCCTGGGATTGCTA
>OX336370.1:29616741-29696879 GCA_946902895.1 Fragum fragum | reverse complement strand
AAAAAGGGGTGTAATTTGAACAACGCAGAGAGTCATCAGATGATGCTCCTTGCAATATATCCAACCTTAGGGCTTCCCAAATTTGGATAAGACTTTAAAGGAGCTCACCTTTCTTTCATATTTTTTTAAATTTAGGATGCACAAGGACCCAGACACGTATTGAAAAAGTAATTCATAATTCTAGATAATTGACCAATCGAGGTGCCAATCAAGGATTCAACCGTCAAATCATTTATTCAGACCGGACCTGAGTTATCAATTCCAACATTGGCCGCCATTTTGGTTAACCTTTTTTTGATGAATTGACGACTTCAACGTCGTAACTACAGCTTATTCATGGCGCGTTCTTATGCAACGACAAATGCTGCAGATCTTTTCCATCATAGAAAAGAGTTATGATTTGATTTAAAGCGATACTTCATTTTTTTTTTTTTTCATTTGTAATCCATTAAGCTAAAATGGACCTCGATGGAAGTAGGAAAAATACCTATCTCAGTCAGACTGCGCACAATGACTCTGGAACTTGATTGCCAATTCTGCTTTTTATGTGATTGACCTGGCCTTGATCTTTTCTCTTTTGATAAAAGTGTTTAATAGAATCCTTTGAAGGTTCTTTTTCCGACTGACAAGGGTCACATATTTTATCGTAGGTTTGTTAAGTATTGAAAGACTTAAATTCCCACAAGTCCTATATGTGATTCAAACTGTGCTATTTCCAGACAAAACAACACATAAAGCTTCATTGGAATATCTATAAATCTTACTGGAAAATAATCGCATATATCTTAATTTCCGAGCTCATGTCGTGAAATAAAGTTATTCTATGTAAATTGAAGTGAAATCAATCTAACAGAATCTATTTTTGAGGATAAGTATATTCTCACATAAGTACTCTTGTTTTCTATAACAAACAGTCATCGAGAACATACTTGTCTCAACCCTTGTCACCCTGAATATTTTTTTCTGCTCAAAATTAATTCAAAATTAAAGGGCTGAAAAATCTGAATTATGTGTCAGAAGTTGCTTTGATAAATTATGATATAACTTTGACTTGAATAAGTGAAATACGTTGTGAAGATTAAGATCAGACTGCAAATGCATGCAGGGTGATCTTTGTCTATATCTCCCGTTAAAGCAGGGATATGTCGAGCTCAGCATGACAAGGGATTAACTATGTTTAGAGTCTCATTTCAAACGGCATCACCATGGTTTCATCAAAATGCATGTTTTTTGGTATTTTGTTTAAAAAAATAAGTTTAAAGGCACAAAACCGTTTGAAAGCCCACTTTGCTATTCTCTACATGGTTGAGAAGTAAACGTCATAGGGCTGTATATGCCAAATAACCTCGGAGAATACTTTAACCCAACTAAGATATTTTTTTTTTGAGCATGGGGTTGATATTTGACTTTGAATTATTTATACCCGACAGAATAATGTTTTATTTTTTTTTTATCAATTTCATGAATTAGCACGTCCCCGTTTATGGCGATTAAAATGATTTGTTTCAATAATGTCTTGCCGCAACACAGAAATATCTTTTCCAAGTGGGAAAGGGTTTAAAGAAACCCATATAATTGCCCTTGAAAAATAAGGTCAGGAAAAAGTGTGTTTTTTTGTGTGTGTGTGAGTAGTATGCAATAAAGAAACATAAACTTTGTTCAAACAGAGTTGAAAAATTGATCACAAGGGACTGTTTATCTGTTAGATTCAAGAAATTAAAATTGATAGAATGAGACAAGTTGCAGTATATGATTATTGTGTGTTCTGTGAGAATCTAGAATTTAACTGATTAGTATTAAGTACTTTCGGCGCAATACCGAAAAAATGACGGAATGCGGCTGTCAAACAAAGAATCAATCAATCAATCAAATCGTTCATTTAGACCGAAAGTGAACTTTGAGCACATTACATTGGCTGACATAGACTTTAAACATTTTTGTTGGTTTGACGACTTAAATGTCTTAACTACATATTATACAAGCAGTATTTACGACTTTCTGGTCGCCAATCAACCATTTCATTTTTTTGATACATGGTATTGACCATAAATTTTGGAAAAACAAAAAACAACAACAACAAAAAAACAAACAAACAAACAAAACAAAAAACCGCCGTTTAAAAACGAATTGGAACTTATTGTTGAAACCTGTATGTTCCTTTTAAGGAGTTATTAATAAAATAATTATTTAAGCATATAGCATCCACTTAATGCACGGCGGTCGATTTAGAGAACAGTGTCTTAACACACTTTTGTGACTTATTTTTTAAACGAATCAATTACATTCATGACGAATTACAGAATCGCAACTTAATAGGAACAGACGGGCTATGTAGACTAAGATCAGACAGCACTCGTGTATATACATCCAGCCAATTCAGGAATATTACGGGTTCAGCAAGCCAAGGGATTAATCAAAATGTGGAAAGTACTGTGAGTTAGCCAAACGTGGTTTTGTTAAGTCATTCTCTTTGTCAAAGGTTATCATGATAAATAAACTAGGTCAAAGTAAACAAAGGAGTTAACCCATAACACCATGTCAAAATCTTATACGGGTTCAAATTGAAAGAAGTTACAGATGGCAATTTCAAGACAGTGGAATTTTGAAGAAAACATTGTGGACATTGAAGAAATTGTTTGTTACAAGCAAACAGAAAGAGTTTTCTACAATTTGAATATTTAAATGAAAAAGTGTTAAGTCTCCAGTGGCAGCTTGCACCCGTTGAAGTTTGAGATCACCTCAAAATTGTGAGTGTTAACTTAAGCTATCAAAGCTGACGCTTTGCTAGCAAAAAATACTTGGTGTTCGAACAAAAGGTCATTAAATAAAAATCAAATGACTTTGAACAGAAAGACAAATACTATGACAACCAACTGTCTTAATATCGTTTTTTACGGACGAAAAAATATGTTTTATCATCTACTGTTTCACAGAACGTCTTTCATCAACAATTTAACAACATTGTAGTTTCTTCTACCATAGGGATGTCATTAGTGTTTCCAAAAATAACGGTTATGTCAGTTAAACTATCAAAATGTAATTAATGATGACACGCAGTGACCAATTGACAACAAATACGGTTCCGAACTCGGTTTGACGGTGTATAAACCCGGGATTTTACGTCACTGTGATTTTATTCTTGAGGAGACATTATGTAAAAAGCAGCAGTTGCTTGTAACAAGCAGTTTCCCCTATTCCCATAATATTTACTACCATATACGAGGGGATTAATTCAAATCTCATCCAATTTTATTTTCATTTGCAACCTCTTTCAGTTTGGACCAGTCTAAAGTTAAAAACAAATCAAACAACAACAACAAAAGAAAACAACGACAAAAACCCATAATGGATTGAAATAACACATGTATTATAACCAGAATGGAAACAATTCTATACAACCCAGGTTACTCTCTCAACTCTGCTTCCTACAGAATACATAGGGATTATATTTAGGTGGAAACACACGGGCTAGCCTATTCGCAAACAATATACACAAAGATCAGCCTGCACCTAGTCTACACCACCTGTTTTGTTATGTATAGAAATATATATAAAAAAACAAGATTCGTTTTACTCGCCATGGTAGGGGAAGACGAAATCCATGACCCGTTTTTAGCAACAACAACAAAAATGGGCACCACGTCTTGAATGGTAGCGAGCGTTTGGTTATTTTGAGCAAAGGATAGATTGATAAAAAAAAAAATTCTTGTAACCAAACTCCGGAGAGTGACCACGCATTTGGCCGTTGATTTTAAAGATGTTGATATGATAACTTGATAAAAACTGACCAATCGCTGGCCCCGCCCAAAGACTCCCTCGCTTCGATTTTTAACGCCGTTATTTTGCAACATCTATGGCATGTAGCATGAAACAAAAAAAGTAAAATGGTTGGTCGTGACTTAAGCTGTAGTTACGACGTTTAAGTCACCAAACCAACAATAATGTTATAAAAAATGGCGGATAATATCGGAGTTGAAAAGCTCAGGTCCAGGCTGAACAAATTATTTGATTGGTCGGTTAATTCCTTGATTGACAGTCGCGATTTGTCAACTGATCCATTGTCAATCACGCTAACGTACCTCCTTCAAGAAGATCGACATAGATATAACAAATCGTTCTTTTGCAAGTTAATGGCAAGTTGAATGTTACAATATAGTATCAAAGTACTGAAAGTACTGTACGCAAGCAAAGCATGGTTGAATTTAGTAAATATTTCCCCTGTTGGATAGAAAACATTGTGGATATTGAAGAAATTGCTTGTCACAAGCAGTTTCTTCACTGTCCACAATGTTTTCCAAGCTTCTCACTTGAAATGCCTCAAAAGCGGAGTTGAGTGGGAGGGGGTTAAATAGGATGCTTTTGATACAGTTTGCAATATTCCTGAATACATAAGAACTATTTTTTATGTCGTTGACATTCAATGGATTTGGTGGTCAAGCTTTGGAAACATTGTTGAAAACGAAGAATTTGCTTGTTACAAACAACATCTTCATTGTCAGCAATATTTCTTCCAAAAGGTAAACAAACAAATAAAAATAAATAAGAGAGAAAAACAACAACAACAACAAACAAACAAGATCTCATTAACTACAATTTGTCGTCTGCAACATCTTAGAATTTTGACCAGTCTAAAATTATGTCCTCTGGTAATGGGTTAAGACATACCTCGATAGGGTTTCAATTTGTACTCGAAACATATAATTATTTAGAAATATTTTGAATATTTTGACAGTTATATGTTAACCGACGGATATGAACATGAATGAATTTGATCAAATAATAACATGTATTAATGTTTACGTGCTTTGAAGCTGGGATAGAATTACTGTTTAACCACAAGGGACTAACGTGCTAAAGGTTCCTAATTCCTAATATAGCTCAATAAAAAGTGTGGTTAATAAAAAGTACGAGGCTACAGAGAGATAATCTAGTTGAAACAAGAGCGGCATTTGTTAATTTAACCTTTCAAAGATGAAGTCAATCCGTTCTGTTTAAGTGTGAAAAAAACAAATTCGTCTTGCAAGGACGATTTATGTATATTCTGTCTAATGGTCTGATGCTCAATTGCTTGATAAAAATAATGACATATCGCTTAAGGGATTTTCTCTAATCACTTTGTCATGATGAATACACCAATTCTAAACTCAGAAAAGGTCATCCGCAGGTGAAATGGTTACTCTGCAGTAATTTCCTCCTATTCAATAAATTGATGAGGCTGACAAAAAATGTTCTGCAATTTATCGGTGTCTTTGTCACGAAAGTTGAAGACGTATGCTTGATTACCATATTTCTCCATGCTTATTTTCTAAAGTATTGCAGTTGAAAAACCATGGTCGCTTTCACGTAAAAGAAAGAGCTAAACTCTATCGACAAAAAATGAAATAACCATGTAATTTAGAATACTTTAGGTAATCCTCTCTCTCTCTTTCACTCTCTCTCTCTCGTTCACTCTCATTCTCTTCGTCTCTGTTCACTCTCTCTCTCCATCTCTCTTCTCTCTCTCACTGGCTAACTCTCTGTTTCTTTCTTTCTCTCTCTCCATCTCTCTCTCTCATTCTCTCTCCTTCCCACTCTCACTTTCTCCCCCCTCTCCCTCTCTCTCTCTCTCTCTCTCTCTCTCTCTCTCTCTTTCTCTCTCTCTCTCTCTATCTTTCTCAATGAAAAAGTTTTAACACGTGAAATCTCGTAGCTGTCCTGTAAACGTGATATTTTCAAGATCAACTGTTATTAGTATCTTATCTATCAAGAATTATTATTAGTATCTTATCCATGGCACATTCGTTAATAAGAAACCTGAGACAAAATGTCTGAAATTAAACTCCCAGACATATAATTATGGTTGTGTCTCATATACTTCTATGCAATCATATTCGCATTTACATATCTTTTTTAAATTATTGTCAGTCAGTTAAATAAAATTTTCATATAGGAAATTATCTGCTTTTTTAATATTAATTAATACCATTTTCAAGATACATATTCTTTCTTCGTGTGAAATCTACTTGATTCACTAAAAATTTAATTCAATTTGATAAGTTCCCTATGCCCTACTTTGAAACATCGGATTTTATCGGATACGAGCGTTAGTCTTTGGATGATGTCGATAGCAACTATATTGCTAGCGGAACCCAATGAAGCAATTGGAACGTCATGGAAACCGCATAGATAAATTCCGGTTCCATTCGGGTTGTATTTCGCTGACTTAGTTGGCGTTTCGTAACGCTCAATCGTTTTGCTGCTTTTCTCTCTCCTTTTTTAAGTTATGATAAGTCATTTTCATTACAAAATCAGCTGAATGATCCTCCAAATGTCTGAAAGGATAACAGTTGGAAATTTGAAAAAAGAGAACCAAAATATTTATTTCATAACCTGTGCAAGGGCCGCTTGAAATAAAATTATTATATCCTATACCTCGGTTTATTTTTATTTAATTACTTGTTTGTCCTAAATTCGATGATAGTTTACCGACTATAATTCGTATTAGCTCTAGAAAATTGTTTTGATGGCATTCTTTGTTAATGCTCGGCATCCATGCTAGTAATATTCTTTAGGGTATGACAAAACCTTCCAGGGTGGATGCCCAGTCTGAAACCCAGAATTAAGGCCACAGCAAGGTCAACTAGCTGCGCTTTCATATTATAATCGTCATTGTGATATTTTCAATTGCTATACATGCTGTATCATTATTTCTAATTGTGCTAAATTTTCTGAAAACTGCATTAGAGACATTATTTTATTGAAAAGACGACTTTTTATGCCCTCGCATCGATAGATCGGGGGCATAATGGTTTACCGGTGTCCGTCTGTTGTCCGCCTGTCTGTCTGTCTGCAAAACTTAACCTGCCAACTAAACAATTTCCTATAACTTCAACCCTGATTAAGTTGCAATGCTAATATTTGGTATGTAGATAGGTCTCAACAAGGCGCAACTGGGGAAGGTCATTTCATCAAGGTCAATGTCAGATTTTAACCCTTTTCCCTAACACTTTTCTCAAAAACTTAACATGCCAACTAAACATTTTCCTGTATCTTCATCCCTAATTAAGTTGCAATGCTAATATTTGGTATGTAGATTGATCTCAACAAGGCGCAAGTGGGGAATGTCATTGCATCAAGGCCTAGGTCAAAATTTTAACCCTTTTCCCTCAAACATTACTCAAAAAGTTAACCTGCCAACTAAACATTTTCCAATAACTTCAACCCCAATTAAGTTACAATGCTAATATTTGGTATGTAGATAGGTCTCAACAAGGCGCAACTGGGGAAGGTCATTTCATCAAGGTCAAGGTCAGAATTTTAATCCTTTTACCTTAAACAAAGAAAAACAAGATTTGTTTGTGAAACACCATGCCCCCGAAACAGGAATTCTTTAGAAACGAGTGATTTTTCTTTTTTTTTTTTATATTTGTATCAACACAGGTTTTGAATTCTTTTAATATCAACCCATTACCAGGCGGCATTATTTTAGACTTGTTCTAATTGAAAGAAGTTGCAGAGGACTATTTAAATTTTTTGACATTTTGGATTCTTTCAAGTTTCTGGGTAGAAAACATTGTGGAAAATGAAGAATTTGCTTGTGACAAGCAATTTCTTCTTTATCCACAATATCTTCCAAAACTTCCTGGGGGACGTCTAAAAGCGTCACTGAGTGGGGATGGATTAAGAAGAGTTCTAGACTTCTGTTCGATAGTTTTGTTATTAGCCTCTATAAAGGAAAATGACACTTATCTAATTACCCTGTGCACACTGCTAGCCACTGTGCAAGTAATTACACCGCTACAAAGCGACAATTTGAATGTATTTGTTTACCGGACGCTAAGCGACGTGAACTCTTTTTACTCACTTTCTTGAAGTCAAAAGATTTTTATATTCTGATAAGGTGATAAATATGTTTCAAACAGTTATGTTTTTCGTGTAAAATGTGTTACTGAGACCTGATTATACAATTCGTCATTATATCCTGCTGATTTTATGCTAGTAGACTTTCAAGTTACACCAATCATGCATGCGATGCAGTAGGATATGCTATTCCTGTATGACTTCAAACAGCCTTGGAGGCTATCCAGTACGCGAAATCAGTGCAATTTCCACTGGCCGACCCTGTAGACACTTTTAAAAGGTCTCTACAATCATGTTTCTGAAAGTAGTCACATATGAACATTTATTAGAAGGTGTGTGGTAATACAAGCTGTATATCAGAAACTGTAACATGTATATGACAACTCTATGAAACATTGTGTTTCATCATGTTTACTGACGGTATTGTATTATTTCTTTGTTTTGCATTGTGCCGGGGCGCCTTTAATACGCCTCAAGGGCCGTATTATGTTAATGCCCCGGTCGTCCGTCCGTCTGTCTGTCCGTCTGTCCGTCCGTTAGCAAATTTTTGTGTGTGCAACGCCTCCTACACTATCAATGGGAATGAGCTGAAACTTGGCACAATTACTCCCCATGTTGTCTAGTTATGCATAAGACCTTTGAAATTCAAATCACTCCAGTCCATCTTGAGTTATCTTGAATAATCTGCCCTTGAATTGAACGAAAAAAACCCTTTATTTCTTGTGAGCTTTATTTCTCCTACATATTGAATGGGAATGAACTGAAACTTGCCACAATGACTCTGTTTAATTTTTAGTTGTGCTTAGGACTAAAATTTGTTTGATATGTCAAGTTGTTACTGAATTATCTGCCCTTTACTTATCAATATAGCTTAAAATTACAGTTTTTTTTGCGTGTAAGTGTGTGCACATTGTATTGAACTGAATCTTGTCATAATGTATCTCTGATATTTAGTTGAGCATAAGACTCACTTCAGAAATTCAAAAAGCTTGGGTCGTTCTTGAGTTATCTGCCCTGAAATTGATTGAATTCAAATGTGAAGGTCGTTTTGAGCTCTGAAAAACCTAAACTGAACCATTGTAATTTATTTGTCAAGATCAGTTTTTCAAGGTCATATTTTTATTGCTAGTGGTGATTACTTTCTGTTGAAACTTGTTTCAAGGTCAATGGTCAAGGCCATTTTTTATGTCAATTGTATTCAAATTATAGAATTTAACTATTATACATAATGTTGAATGATAAGTTATTATAAAGCTGTCTTGTTTCTAAAGTGTAAACAGTATTATTCAGGTGATAAGATCTTTTTTTTTTTTTGACAAAAATCATTAGCTATTATTCAAGCTCAGGTTACTGACAAGCCCCTTCGGGCGTATATGCGCCGCTCCGCAAAGCTCTTGTTAGCAGATATATGGTGAAGTTTTACCTGTAAATATCAATTGAGGGGCTGAGGTAAGCATTTGTTTCATTTTTATCCTCCGCCGTTTCGACGAAGGGGATATAGTAATGACTCTGTCCGTCATTCCGTCCTTCTGTTATTCTGTCACTAATCTTGTCCAGAGCATATCTCCTAAAGTATAAATGCTATCAACTTGAAACTTCATAGGTAGATAAAACTCATTGAGGAGAAGTGCAGTGCACAAGAACCACAACTCTTGCTTGCATAATGTTGGAGTTATTGCCCTTTGTTATTTTAATGACTTAGATTTTGTCCGAGGCATATCTTTGAAAGTATCATAGCTATCTACTTGAAACTTTATAGGAAGATAGATCTCATCAAGAATAAGTGCAGTGTACAAGAACCACAACTCTTGCTTGAATAATTTTTAACGGTTTCATGGGTCATGGGTCAAAGACTTAGATTTTGTCTGGGGCATATCTCCTAAAGTATAAATCCTTTCAACTTGAAACTTCATAGGTGGATAGATCTCATTATGGAAAAGTGCAGTGCACAAGAACCACAATTCTTGCTTGCATTATTTTGGAGTTATTGGCTTCAGTTTACTATCAAGCTTTTACAGCGGGGGATGGCCATGTCCGACATGGCTCTTGTTACTTATTTGCATTTGATTTTGTTCCTATTGTCATAATATTAAAGATGAAAATAATGTACAATGAACATCAGTTGCATGTACTTTTAAGTTTCACACATTTGAACGTACTTTACCCATGACGTCATTCTGACCTGAAATTCGAAACAGTCACTAAACAAGCATTGCTTAAAGTAGTCTAGAATAGTTACCTTCAGTTACATGAATGCCTTGGATAATATGTATGTAATAACAAACCTTTTACTCATGTTCAATCAAAGTTTTGTTAAGTATTGTGCTTTATTTTGTTATTGACCATAGCGTTGTTTGGCATAAATATGGTAAAATTCTGTTTGAAAATGACAATATAGGCTCTAGGGTAAGCCTCTGTTCATTCCTGATTCAATTTATTTGATTTCGTTCAAATTGCTTTCATTATGTGTTGACGCAAATAAATTTGCTTTAGCTACAAGCCATTTTTTCTTGATTTTTGAACTCATTGACCTTTGACCTCACTGTGACCTTAAAAAAAAAAATCACGCTGGGCATCCACCCCTATCTTGTTTGTAATAGTCTAAGGAACAATTCTAGCATGGATGCCGAGCATTAACAAAAAATGCCATCTGCAGTCATCGTAGGATTTAAGGGAGGCAGACTATGACCCCATCATGCTATCTTATGTTAAATATATTAAATCAAGTTCCGAAAATTTTGGCTGAACGATTGAGTGGCGTTTAGCTCCACTTTAATAGTATTTAAGTCAAATTACGGCGACTGGAGCACTCAACACAATTGCTTTCTAGTATTTAACACAACAGTACCTCCGTAACATACTTTTTAAGCATACTTTGCGATTTTAGACTATAAGAGGGAGACAAATGTCGAAAAGGATATTTGCCGCGACCGGGGATCGAACTCAGGACCTCATGATTGAGAGTCCGTCGCGCTACAAACTGCTTTTTGGCCGCGGCCTCAAAAAATAAAAAAAAAATAAAAAAAAATAAAAAATCGAAAAGTCATAATTTTTATATTTTATAATTTTCCGTGTTTTCTGTCAAATCCAGTTTGGTGAAGGCTTTTCATCTTTTCCACTTCAAAAAGACATGCAGCTTCATTTTGGAAAGATATGCCTTTCAACCTGGAAATGAAACGCCTTTCGTTTACATAGCTTTTTAGACAACAACATTCTCAGTATAACTTACTATTTACCAATAACCGTTATCAATTGAAGAAACTATCGATCAATCAAATCAGTAGTTTGGACCGGAAGTGACTTTAAACTCTAAACATTGGCCGACATTTATGGGAAGCATTATTGTTTTTTTTTTTTTTTTTTTTGTTTGATGACTTATTCAAGCTGTAGTTACGACATTTAGGTCGCCGGCTAAGGATTTTACTTTTTTGTTACATGATACTCGTCATAGATATTCCAAAATATCAAGTCAGTGTGGCCAGCGGAGTCAGTTGGCGGGACCAACGATCCACCAACTCAACGATGACCTTGCTCGGCGTTACGGTGTCCGTAGCACATGGAAAATCAACAAAAAATAATTATATGTCTCTAAATTCTCATGATATTTCTTTCCTTTTTTTCCGTCTTAGATTCAGACCTTTTAACGTTTATAACCCGCTGTTCAGCTAGATTAGAAGCCTGTTTCAAATTGTTGGACCTCACGTCCACTGACTCCGCTAACTGTGCCCACTGACTCCAACAGGAAGTTAGTTTTCGAAATTGAACGGTATTAATTTTCTAGACTTTTGGTCTGTGACATGTACCAAATTAAAATGCCGACATAAACGTCATAACTACAGCTTGGCTGAGCTGTAGTTACCGCGTCAAAGTGGCCCAAACCAACAACACTCCACATTAATGTCGGCTGATGTGTTAAAATTTCATTCTCAGTCCAAATGAATGGTATACAGATAACTTGATTGAAAGTCTAGATTTGACAATTAATTAAGAAATGATTAAAATATGCATTGTTACTTTTGGATGAAAGTTTATTACCATAGACCCTAGAACTCGAAGATTTTTAACGGATCCTATAACACATACATAGACAAAAGCAGTTCTCTAGGTTATTCATATATATTCCAGGAAAGCATCTGTATAAATCATAATTTCCGATTTCTTGCCTAGAAATAATGTTATTTTAGGTGAATTTTAGCAAATTGAATGGAATGTACTTTATGAATGCGAGAGAAATGTTTTAAAATATTTTCAATTCAAATGACAGTAAAGATCACCATTTCTGAAAAGCACACGGGTGAATATGCTGGATATTGAAAAAGAATTAAAATCGGACACAGCAATGTCAAAATTTAGCCTTTGTCTGTACCCTTGGTCGAAAGATCAAGTCAAGCATTCTGCTCTGGGCAAGATGTGAAAGACTGTAAACTTGCATTAGAATCAGACAATACGATCAAGAGATACAGGCGAACTCGAATTTGACCCTTTTCTGTGACCTTGAGAGTAGGAACCCGGACCAACACAGCGTACGTATCCTTATAAAGATGTACGAGTGCGTGAAATATTATGAATCTTTTTTCATAGGGTCAAGAAATAAAGGCAAGCTTCATAAAAGATATTACTGTGTGACCTTGACATTTAGAGTGTAGGGCCCTGAATTAAGTGCAGTACAATTATTCTCTTCAAACGGTATTAACCTTTTCCCGTTTTTGGAAAATCTGACTGGTCCAAATTGAAAGAGGTTGCGGGCGAAAATGAAAATTGGATGCTATTTAAAATGAAACCATCCTATGTGGTGGAAAATATTGTGGAAAAGGGAGAAATTGCTTGTTTCTACTTTTTCTATAATTTTTCTTAAGTATAAAATCACAGTGACGTAAAATTCCGGGCTTGTATAGAAAAGAGCTGAAATGTTAAATATAAGAATTTGACAAAAAATTAAGAGATATTACAAAATGTCAAAGTAACCAGAGGAGAAAAATGCAGTGGTCCGACCGGGATTCGAACCCTGGCCCCTCGTTTACCGGGCGAGTGTTCTAACAATTTAGCTACCAGGCCACGTCCAAAACCGGTGTCGGTTTTAAATCTATTTATGGAATAAATGACCGAACTAAATTCTCCCCCTGCAACTAGGAATTCTTCGCGAATCTTAGTTACCGACTATCCCGGCATTGGCTCGACGAATTCTTAGTTGCAGGGGGGAGAATGTATTGGGGTCATCCCATACCGACGCCGGGTATGGTTTGTTTGTTTGAATGGTGTTTTACGCCGCTTTAAACAATCTTTCAGTTATTTCGCGGCGGCTGGAGCACCTAACAATGGAATCCTGGTATTTCTCACACCAGTACTACCATTACATCCTTTCCTAGCCTCCAGTTACTATCCCACATAGGTCTACGATTATCGACCCATTGGTGGGAGACAAATAGTCGGAATGGATGAGTGCCGCCGTCGGGTATGGATGTGGCCTTGTAGCTCAATTGGTAGAGTACTCGCCCTGTAAGCAAGGGGCCAGGGTTCGAATCCCGGTCGGACCACTTCAATTTTTTCCTCTGGTTACATCACTTTTTTTGCAAACCAACGATGACAACGAGGAAGGGGACGTTAAGGTTAAAGCAATAACTCGGGGTTTCTCCTAAATTAGCCGAACTGAAAAACCACAGTTCAATTCCCTTCAGCACCGTGAACTTACTGGATACGGGAAATTACTACGAAGCGATTATTTCCCATACAGACGACCTTTCCTGGGATGGTAATCGGTAGATTGATCATGAAAGGAGTAATTACAGAACATTGCCATAAACAAAAAGCCTATGTTTTTATTTCATCCAAATGAGTAATTCGGTAAACCGCAACACAAATAATCGTTACCAGCTTATCATCTGATTGATCAATCGCGATGGCAACCAATTAATAAATCGACCAATCAAGTTATTTATTTATACGGGAAATGAAGTTTGAACTCCAACATTCGCTGGTATTTGTATGAAACCATTTTGTTGTTGTGGCGACTTAAACCATGTAACGTAACTATCTTAACTTTTCGTTACATGTTAATTGCTATAATTGTTACAAAAAAAAAAAAAAAAAACCGCCGCTCAACATCGACGAGGAACTTGCTGTTGTAGTCAGTGGCCTTTGCCAGCGGGGTTGGTGGCGGGACCAGCGACCCGCATAGAAAGACTTACTTTGCATCATCCTCAATAAGGTCTAGATTATCTTCAACAGAATAATTTGAAAGATACAAGAAACCTTTTGTCTCAGCGACAGTATCGAATAAATAGAGAATATCATAGGGAATATCATTATGTTTCGATAGTGACACTACATATTGTATTTTCTTTGAGCTGCGAAGAAAAAAAAAGATATCTTATATTTGATAATATTTGATATTTTTTATATTTTAAAATATGAGATTTTTCACCACAGAGAGAAGCAAATACAAGATGTTGTTTCGCAATCGTAACGTAATAACCTCTTGTTAGATAAATTTGATGAAATGATTTTTTTTAAATCAGTATTTCTGCGAGAATTTCTGATTACGATTATTTGCAGAATAAAAGTAATGTCATCTTAGACTTCCTCAAATGGAACCGTATAATGCTTTTTTCTGGAGTGTCCGATTTTGTCTGTGTGAAATGTATCTATTTCACATTATTTAAGAGATGAAGAAAATATTTTTATTTTCATGGAGGTATTAGCCCGAAAAACTAATCAAACCGTCCGAATATGCGGAACAAAAATATTCTCT
The DNA here is from genome assembly GCA_946902895.1 of Fragum fragum. NCBI lineage: Eukaryota > Metazoa > Mollusca > Bivalvia > Cardiida > Cardiidae > Fragum > Fragum fragum. The sequence continues at coordinate 29,682,292 of OX336370.1, read as the reverse complement.
TCAATTCTTATAATTCAATAGCATCGAACAAAAAAAGCAAAAACTTTACAAAGTTTGATACTTTTTGGTACGGGACTATTTTGCGCGCAAGCATTCAAAGTAGCTGCGTGCTCAAAATTTTGTTAATGGAGGTTTGAATACTTTTTCGACCAATCAGAAGGCCCGTTTTTGATAGACGTAACTAACAATTGAATTATAGGTATATAATAAAGGCATATGGGCCACTGTTAGCCCGATTAGCTCAGTTGGTAGAGCACTTGACTTCAAACCTCAAGATCACGGGTTCGAGCCCTGGGCTGACCATATCTACTAACAAACTAATCGTCTTTCGGATAAGACGTTAAAACCGAGGCCCCGTGTGACGATGCTATCCATCGAGCACGTTAAAGAACCAGGCGGGGCTCTCAGTAGTTTCGTCCTGTATCCTTGCACTATCCCCCGTAACAACTAACCGTCTTCTGGGGGCGTCGCTCATATGGGCATGTGCTACGGTAGCGACGATAAATAAACGGAAATACACACACACTGTTAGATATTTACAACCATATAACGCGTGCGAGAAGTGCAGACAATGAGCAGCCTGGACAGACACTCAGTTGATAAAGAACAATTCTCTGATCGCACAAAGAAGCTTTGGAAGTGTATCTATCTACAGAGCGTAGAGTGAAGGGTCTGATTAGACAGTGCGGACGCACAGGCTGATCTGGGTCTTAACTTTGTGCACATCTGAAATTATTGGAAATTACAGGCACAGGCTCATATGATAAAGTCAATCTGTCGGACTATATGGGTTTATAATAAAAGGTTTTATACTTTCAGTATGGAAAGATGATACTATCACACGATCTATGCCCAAATGGCGGACAGACAGTTAGTGTTCGGGTCGAACTCTTGGTTAACCCATTTCCAGACGGAAAAACATAGACTGGTCCAAATTCAAAAGAGTTGCAGACGACAATTTAAAGCTTGTGAAATTTTGGGATTTTTTAATTTTTTGGCGGAAATAACATGGTGGATAATCAATAAATTGCTTGTAACAAGCAATTTCTTCATTTTTCACTATGCTTTCTCAAACTTCTTTCTAGTGGGCGTCAACAAGCGTCATTGAGTGAGAATGGGTTAAAAAGTTGATAAATCTGAATCTAAAACTGAAACAAGCACGAAACTGAAATAAATCGTCATTTTAAGAACTACTGTAACAGTATTTTTTTTTCTGGTAGTAGTTTTTCTAGGCATCAAAGTAACCCATTGCCGTCCTCGTTTTAACCGAATGCCACACAGTGGCGCTTTTGACGCTTTTGAAGGGGCTTTTGCAAACATTGTGGAAAAAATGATATTGCGTAATACAGTATTTGAATTTTGCAGAAAGTCGAGATAATGAAAAATCCAAAACCTAAATAGTCGTCTGCAACTCCTTTCTTTTTGGACCAGTCTGAAAATTTGCTGGCTGGTCATGGGTTAAATGAAATCCATTACCAATATGTACATAGCCTTGCATAAAGTAATGACCACACGGCTTGTTAAGCTAAATTAGAAAATCGGAAGGTTAATCACGTTAGTCCCTTGTGGATTAGTTGAAACATCCATTCGAGTTTTATTGCCACATATCCTTTCCGACATTTATCTCTCACTAATGGGTGGATAATCGTAAACCTAAGTGGGATAGCAGTTGGAGGCTAGGAAAGGATGTAGTGGTAGTACTGGTGTGAGAAAGAATCCATTGTTAGTTGCTCTAGCCGCAAAGATATGACTGAAATACTATTAAAAAGTGGCGTTAAACCCCATTCAATCAATCAATCGAGTTTTATTGCACATCCGAGAACCTGAACAAATAAAACCTGGATTTTAGTTTCGAACGTGTGAGATGCCACGCCCAGAGACCCCCAACAAAACAGTTCAGCTGTGATATCAAACGACTTTTGCTTGCGCCAAATATTGCCAGGGATATAAATCTATTACATTGCTTGGTGCCGAAAACTCTGAAACTAAAGCTATGCGTTTAAGACGTAAAACCGACAACACTGCTTGATGTTGGGCCTCACCATTCACTTCCGGTCTTAGTGAATTATTTGATTAGTTGATTGTTGTTTGATTGACAGAGAAGATCCGCCAATTCTTAAAGCAATATCTAGATGATCACATTTAACCAAAAACAATCAACTAATTCCCATACAATGACACTCCTCAAGAAAATAATATTAAATAAAACAAATAAATAAATTTCTTCCATTTTCCACAATGTTTGTAACCAAAATAGAGAGAGAGAGAGAGAGAGAGAGAGAAAGAGAGGGAGAGAGAGGAGGGGGATTCATAAACTTTAATTCTCGGCTGTAACGAACTTTAAATTGGACAAAACTCTTTCCGACTATTGCAATTAGGGTCTTAATAACTGGGCACAACATCTTAAAATTATTCTTGATTTTGCTGGTTTCTCATTAATTCGGAAGAATCAATTTCATATTAATCTTAAAACTGTTCCAAAACTTTTCAAGAAAATAATTATAGATACTTTTATCCAAAGTTGTGGGCAAGTATAAAAATCAATAATTCATCAAGAATTGATAGACATATTAAGGAAGATTTTCATATGGAAGAATTTAACCTTTTACCCAAGGTCTTATATTCATATTGCTTAACTTCGTCTGTCATCACATAATCTAAAGGTCGAAACTGGTCGATACGCAGCCCAGAACTTGCCCCTTGAACAAAGATTTTGTGAACATTGTGATGAAAGAGATATAAAAGATGAATATCATTTTACACTAATATGTCCGGCTTTCTCCGATATTCGTCTTGTATATATTAAACCATATTATAGGATTACACCAAACATGCAAACGTTTATAGAAGTTATTAAAACCAACAATAAATCTGTTTTGATTGATTTATATAAATTTATCCAGGAGTCACTTCAAAGAAGACTAGGAGCTACAGAAGGATATCTCTCACATATTTTCCTTTGTAAAATAACATCAGTCCCTTTATTCTACTAATCCGATTAATATTTGGTATTATTAGAGTGTTGTAAAAATGGTACCACACATGTATCTGCTCGAACGATGTGTGTGTATGTTTTGTATTATATTTATAATTGTATGAATGTTATTTGTTTGTACGTGCGTTTATTGGTCACCTTGCATGGCTATATATTATATGTTAACACATTTGTGTAATGATAAACTACTTGTATTTTATGTTACTGAAAATAAAAAAAAAATGTCTATGTCTATGTCTTTAGATTGGATAAGGCTTATTTTTCTCCGTCTGGTAAAAGGTTCAACAAATTTTTGATAAATTATCAAAACATTGGGTAGCAAACCCACACACAAAAGAAGAACAGAAAAAAGCAATAACGATTGCAATAGGAAATCGGATATTCTATGTTAGATAAATTGACCCATCGCGGCAGTCAGGAATTAAGCGACCAATCAAATTATTTTTTCAACCGGACCTGGGCTTTAAACTCCGACATTGGCCGCCATTTTTTCAACCTTTTTTGTTGGTATGGCGACTTAAACGTCGTAACTACAGCTTATTCAAACTGTAGGTACGACGTTTAGGTCGTCAACCAACAATTCTACTTCTTTGTTACATGCTTATAAATTTTGCAAAATAACGCCAGGAGAATTCGAAACGGGACTTGCTGTAGGAATCGATGGGCGTGGCCAACGAAGTAAGTGGATGGGGCCGGCGATTGGTCAAATAACTGACCAATCGCGGGCCCCATCACTTGATTCGTTAATAAGCAATAATACATTGGCGACCTAAAGATCCTACTAACTACATGTATTTACAAAATTTAGTCGCCAAACCAACAGAAATGGTTCAAATAAATGACGAGCAATGTTGGAGTTCTAGTTCATGTCCGGTCTAAACTGGATGATTTGATTGGTCAATCGGTGTTTAGAATGACAATGCGATCCGGTAATTCCACAATAGTGTTAGCAAATTAATGTCCCAATTAACAACATTGCACCGTATAACACCAGCAACCATCCTCGATCATTTGACCGAGAGCAAGGTTAACGACAGAAAATATTGAAGAATCAATGGGAAGACGGTAATGTTATTTCTCTTCCGTCTAATATGGCAAGTGATAGAATTTTCTTCCCGTTTTTGACCATGTGTGTGTATCTCCTACTAGTGAAAATATGCTTTTGTATGATTTCAAAGAATTGATTTTAAAGACAAACTGTGACTCTTTGGAATTTGTTGTTTGTTTGTTTGTGTGTGTGTGTGTGTATGTTCTAAGAAAGACCATTACTTAATGTAGAATAGTTGTTTGTCCTTTAAATTGACATCTAAGTTGTATATTCTTCGAAACCCCTTATTAACTCCCATAATTAGTTAAACGGAGCAATTGCTGCTGGTTTATTGCCGAAACACAAAACAGCGATTGTTTTATTTGAAACTTGAGAACTTATTTAAAGTTTTTTCATTTACGTAAATATTATTCCTTATTGAATCATAATTGTACTTATATTACAATAGGTTGTAACTATAAAATCATTTGGTTTTTCTTTAGTCTATCATATATCTCACATTCAGTTCAACCGAAAAAATGTATTATGACAATGAATCAAGCCTCCATAAAAGAAAAAAAGAAATCTGGAGCTATTTGGCATGCCTGTGCAGTTCATTACATCTAGATAAGGATCCACTCTCTTGTTTTTATATTAATAAATCATAATTATGGAGGGATGTTTTTCTTTTTAATTTGAAACTAAAAACCTCATTAGACTGCTGTATGAATCCTATTTTGTTACAAGCTACTGACTACGAAATAACGCCGCTTAATATCTAAGTCAACCTTCCTGTTGAAGCCCAGTGAGGGCCCGGTTTAGAACTTGTCCGAAAAATCTCTTTTCGCATTAAAAAAAGGAATCTGTCACTCAAAAAAGGTAGGACTTTACTTTTGTTATCTCAAATGTAACATAAATCGATCTTTTTCACTGAAACAAATGTAACAGTTTCAAAGAGACTTTCTTAATATTCTTGGTTGACATAGCAACGAGAGTCATTCCTCAATTCCTATTATCTTAAGTTTTTTGATAAAGAACATAATCTAAGAATTTTTTTTTTTTGGAAAGTTCATATGAAATCAGATTATTAGTTTAGGTTTGATTTTTTAAAAAAATGTAACTACGTGAATTCAATTTACCCGCGACACAGGGCTTAGTTAATTTACATAACTATGACCTGAATTGTTTTGGTAGAAGACCATGAGATGGTGCTACATATGAGAATTTGAAAGCTTAAGGCCTTGAAATATAGAAAACTATTCCTTAGGATTTTTTCCGGTTGCCATAGCAACTGCAGATATCAACCTATTACAATTCGTTGAAGTTTTTTTGAAAGGCCATCGCCCAAGGATCATTTCTGTAAAAATCTTTTTGAAATCTGAAGATTAGTATAGGAGCAGAAGAATTTGTTCATTATTTCTATGTAAATCCAAAGTACCCACAATAAAGGGCTTTTATAGATCACAAAATCATGACCTAAAGTATTCATGTAGAGGGCTTTGAGGCAATGCTATATTCAAAACTTGAAAGTTCTAGGCCATATGGCTTTAAAGGAGACGATTTTTTAAGGATTTCTTCGTAATGCCCCCCGGTTACCAAAGCAACCAATGCTATCAACCGATTACAAGTCCTTGAAGTATTTTGGTACGCCATTTGAACATTTTTTGTAAAAGTTCATTGAAATCTAAGCGTTAGTTTTGGAGGAAATGATTTTTAATAAAGAATTTGTTTCTTTAAAGCTATCATATAGAATTCAAGTGCCTACAATATAGGGCTGAAATAAATCACATCCCTTTCATCTCTTAGAACCCTGGCAGTGAATTTAGATTTTATCTTTACTTTTATCTTAGGTTTTTACTTTGCATATTTGGTTTATCAGTAAATTAAACGCATTACCACATAATAACACCTCTTGACATTCTGAAGAAATTCAATCACAGAAATATTTGTGGGAAACGGAACAATTTCTCCTTCGCCACAATTTGTACGATCTTTTTGGCACTTCTTTTCGAATTTAAATGCCATATGCAACTTCTTTCAATTTGGACCAGCATATTTTTTGTCGTCTGTTATTGGTTATATCACAAAAAGTTCACTATCGTGATTAGGGGTTCATGTTCTTTTCTGGATTATTCGAATACTTTTGGGTCTTATTACACTCATCCTAACTGTCGATAGGCCTCAAAACATTAGCCCTTTCCAGCAAAACCCCCTGGCTTTTACATCTCCGGTTTTTTATTTTTTTTTTTCTAACTTGGGAAAACATTCCCGAAAAGAAGAAGTTGCTGGTAACAAACTTTAGGAATCATTGCTGGTGAAGAAGAAACTGATTGTAACAAACTTGTAAAAACATTGCGAGAAAAGAACAAATTGCTTGTAACAAGCAATTTCTTCTTTTTTCCACAATACTTTCTATCCTTTAAGTTGGTTACTTCATTAAAGACTGGACAAAACTAAAACGTTGAAAAAGCCTGAAAAGTTTCAGCAAACACTAACATTTTCATCCGTACAAGTCGGTTAACCTAAGAAAATCAAATCGAGTAAATAATTTATTTGCAGTCATTAAAGCCTCGTCAATGCTCTTACTTTTATATTTTGAGAAATTTGGAAGTATCCGTGGGTAGGTAAGAATGGTGTCCGTGGTCGAAAGGTAGTGCGTCGGCTACCCGATTAAAACGTCTAGAGTTCGATTCCCGGAACGGCTTTCGATCCTAGTTTGGTATTTGGTCCATATAATCGGAGCTGTTGAAAGTGTTATAATCCAGAAAGAAGAATCGAGAGCGAATGTTCTTAATTAGAGGAACTTGTTTCCCAAACGATATAATGGAAATAGATTTGAATTAGCAGAGTCTATGGTTGCTCCGAGATGTGTTTCAATGTTCTAAAATGTGTCAAAGCCTTGGGTAGGATTCTTTGCATTATATCTTGAGATAAAATTCAGAAATTCTGTAAAATATACATCTTAGTCTTGATGGACGTCTCGCCGTCCTTGATTGTTGTTGTTTTAAGAAGTTTAAAACACGTATGGTCTTACGCTAATGCACTTCCAATGCGTGCGAATTTTCATATAACATACGCCTTTGTAGTATAGTGTTTCATTATGAATAAACCCACATTCAACCATTATAAATGCGAAATCCTCTAACCAGGTCAGGGAAAATCGCAATGACGAATATTTAAATTAGTTTCGGAATCGCCGTATTTACTCGACCACCAGAACGTACATCTTCAACTTACTTGAGAAAAGTTTAACCATTTCATTATTTCCGGGCTTTCGCACGAACAGAAATAATTAAAAGTTCTGAATGAAATTCGTCGAAATATTTTACGAATATTCGTGAATAGAAGGCTAATAGTCTATCTTAGACCACAGATATTGTTTGTACAAAAGAAAAGCCTCATTTCTCCTTACTAAATCATAATGAATATTTACACCAAACTCAACAGAAAGGATGTACATATATCCTATATGAAGCATGAATTAAATCGCAAAGAAATCGGGTTTTCTTTTATATACAAACATTTGATCTGTTATTCAGGACAAACGGAAGCTACTTCATGATGTTGCAAAATTCCAATTATTTGATGACGTCAGAAGTATCTAATTATTGCTACGCCTCTCATCAAAAAGGTATTAGTAAGCACTGTGGAGAATAAAGAATGTTTTCTAGTAGATTTAATAGTAAATATCACAAGCTTTCAGCGGCACAGCCGCCTTCCTCAAGTGTAATCCTATGAATGAACATGTTTGTTTACCTGAAAACAAACATGTTCATTCATAGGATTACACCTGAGGAAGGCAGCTGTGCCACTGAAAGCTTTTGATATTTACTATTAAATTAACTTTGTTTCAAGAAGAGGAATTTAGTTATTAATGTTTTCTAGTAGACATAAAAAAACAAGTTTTAAAAAAGTCATCAATTAAAGATGTCGCCTACAACTTCTTTAGATTTGGACATGTATAAATGTATAAAATTCTTTAGTCCGGTGATGGATTTATGTACAAAACAAGGATAAATACTGTATTCTAAAATTTGGGGGAAAAAGAAAATAAAATATTTGTTTTTCTTTTGTGTGTGTGTGAATTAGGAAGGTTTTCCCGGATAAAAGATCCAATGTCTAAAAGAAAACCATGTATTTTAAATACTAATTGAGATTTGTCATTCGAAAGCATGAGTAAAGGTCGAAGAAGAAAAAGAAAACTTACGGTCAAACTCTCTAATGATTTCCTGTTCTTAATGAAGAATATGATCGTACAACAGAACATATCAATATAATACCGCGTTCATATTTCATTCTGATGTCCTGTGGTTGACATTGTCTGTAAACCCCACTTTTCTTTTTTTCTATTGTCCTTTCTTTCCCACTTTTTTCTATGGGGTGTATTTTGCGTATATCTTAACTTAAATACATGATCGCAAACCTATTACTCATTAACAGAAAGTTGTCCTCCCCACTCACTCCAACAGGAAGTTAAACATCGATAATTAACATGGAGTTATTTTTGAATATTTATTACTACACCGTGTATAAAAAATGTAAAATACTTGGTTGGCGACCTAGACGTCGTAACTATAGCTTGAATAAACAAACCAACAGAAATGTTTCACCTACATATTGACAATGTTGGAGTTCAAAGTTCACTTCCGGTCTAAATGATTTCTTTGTTTGCCATTGCTATACCTTAATCCTCATATCATATGTTATTCAAACATATGTGAAACCTTTTATGTCTAGCTTTTTTATAGAAACAAGTTGAAGATTTTAAAATTGAAGAGCGGAATATGGCAATTATTTTCGCAATTGAAGAAATCCCCACACAAATTAAATTTGAAGTGCATTTGAAATTTCTAACTCTAAGCTCTTTTATATAAAAAACAAACAAACGAACATTTCAGATTTGAAGAACACAAGTGTTTGTACAAAATCTGGTGTAGGACACCCTTAACCCATTCCCACATGTTTTCCCATTTTTCTTGAGGATAGCGTTTTGACTCCCCTCATGAAAAATTTGGGAAAACATTGTGTAAATTAAAGACAATACTTGCATCAAGCAATTTCTTCATTTCATAAATTTTGAACTGTCGTCTGCAACTTCTTTCAATTTGAAGAACTCTAAAAATTTTGCCGTTTGGTAATGTAACTAGATAATTTTGAACACTTTCTGGTTGAAATCATGGCCATTTATTGATTGGAATGTTTCGTGTAGATTAATATTCTAATATACATTTAAAACGGCTCAGACACAGATTATGAAAAGAATTTTTGTCTCTTAATTTTCAAATTTCTACCTATACAGATGTTTGAAAGGTGATGAAACTAATTTTTGAATAAAAATGACAGTTCATAACTTTAAGAAAAAAAAGATAGAAAAGACGAAAAACTATCTCGCGTTACGAGACGCCAAATAATCAACGAAGTACAACCCGATTGAAAGCGGAATTCATCAAGTAAAAAAACTATCGGTCGAAAGCGCCGAAATTGCCTTATCTTTGGTTTTCATGAAATATTGTGAAAAAAGAAGACATTGCTTGTAGCAACCCATAGTATGATTTTGTTACAAATTGAAATCAGTTTTCAATTGTCATCTCCGACATGATTCACTCTAAAATTTCGATATACGGTAAAGGGCTTACCATGCTATTAACCAGAATATTTTCCAGGTAATTAACGGTGGAATTCTGTAGATTATTTTAACCCATTACTAGACGGCAAAATGCTAGTCTGATCCTAGTTGAAAGGAGTTGCGACAATTAAAAGTGTATTGAATTTTAGATTTTTTCGACTTCCTGGGTAGAAATGTTACAAGCAATTTCTTCATTTTACAAAATGTTTTCCGTAATGTTTTTCTTTAGAGGCGTCAAAAAGCGTCATTGTGCGGGGAAGGGTTAAACCAACCACCTTTAGAATGGTACATTTTTGTTGCAAAGGATTTATGGTTCTCTACATGCCTATAAACAAGATTCCGATGTTGACGGGATATTTTCCTTCCAATTGTTAGATTTATTTACTTTCTGGGACAACAAGAGGAATCTTCATTGCGTTATATGTACATATTTCAACACAATTGATTCCGTCCTTTACCCTAATGAAAAGTGAAAATACAGGTGAAAAAAAATCTCTGAGATCATAAAGTACAGACAGACAAACAGATGAGGTAATTGATAACGTCAATGCCTTTTGGTTACGTCAAGATCTATGGACTACGATTGAAGCTTGGAGAAGCTATAAACTTAGACTAGATATAATGAATATGAACAAAATGATTCGCTTCAAGTGCGTTGAAGTCATATTCTAGTTACTAAGTTATTTATTTAAATTATTCCCACCAGAAACCAATTTAGACTGGTCAAAATCAAATGAAGTTGCAGACGATTTTTTTCTCGTTGGATTTTAAACATATTTGCCTTTTTGTTAGAACATACTGTGGGAAACGAATAAGCAATGTCTTCATTTTCATTTTCCATGATGATTTTCCAAAATATTTCCTTGACGGGTGAAAAAAAAGTGGGATTGTAGAGGAATGAGTTGAATTATCAGTTTTTTTTCCTGTCAATTTGAGTGCTTCTTTTACAACGAATTCGCCTTTTGTATTATATCATTTTTCTATTCATTTGTATTTATTTACTCATTTGTTTAAAAATTTAGAACGAATGACAAATAAAAGAAATACTTTAAAGGTACAAACTTTGGTAAAAGCATGCGTGGATGATGAGCCAAAATAAACTTCTAAATTGTCCAGCGCATGCCTCAATGTGTAAACGTTTACAACGGGTTCACAATAAAACAAATATCTAACGTTACTATATCGACGATACTTTATAAAAAATGAATATATACAGAGAAGAAAATCATTCATTCTAGAGGTTACAAAGTAAAATTAAAAACTTGGAGTACTTTTTTTATAAGAAACAATTGGGAAATAGAGATGTTTTTACAAAGTTTCTTTGTTTTCCATCAATATCGTTCATTTCGTTCATTTCTAAAATCAAGGGATGAGTCTTGAATTTTGTCGTCTAGTTATTTATAAACCTATTTCCAGACGACAAAATGTTAGACTGGTCCAAGTCGACAGAAGTTGTAGACAACAATTTCAAGTTGATTTTTTAATTTTGAATAAATGAGTTTAATTATGGGAAACATTGATGGAAATAAGGAATTTGCTTTTAAGCAATTTCTTTGTTTTCCACTATGTTTTCTCAAAGTTATGTTTTCTTGAGAGGTGTTGAAAAATACAATTCTGTTGGAATCGTTTAAACAAAAAATCTGCGAATGTGAGATTCCCGTATATGAACATGTGTCTTATACAAGGTAGGACCTGGTCAGAGATAAATGATTGATTGATTGAATGGGGTTTAACGCCACTTTTAACAGTATTTCAGATATATCGCGACGGCTGGAGCACCTAACAATGGATTCCTGGTATTTCTCACACCAGATAGACAAAAGTCGGAAAGGATATGTGCCGCCGCCGGGGATCGAACCTATGTGATCAGAGATAAAGAAGCAACAACAACAAACAAACGCTGGAACATATCAGAGGGGAATCGATGAAATAAAACTTAGGTCTGACGTTTTTGGAAGCGGGAAACATGCATACAATTGACGGATCATCGACAATGTTGTCTGAGCGCCGACTAGGAAATTCGAATGCGGATGAAAAGCTCACTAAAATGCTTGACGTACGTATTGAAGGTCAACATACATTTCTGGCATAAAAAAGATAATTAGATTGGTCATTCTTTTTTATTTCTATTTTATTTTTTCAAAACCGACCATTTACTTATAATCTGATATTTGAATATCATGCAAATGCTAATGGTAGATTTTTTACCTATAATTTGAAGCTATAGAGACTAGCTGTTTCAATAATAATTGGAAGAGTTAGTTAAATCTTCAAACAGGGTCTAGGGCTAACTTGCCAAAGGTCGTCAAAATGATCACCTTAAACTCTTTTCGAATATTTATGCAACATACATTATACGTATCATATGTAACAATCGTTGGTTAAAGCAAATATTTGACGAAAAACAGTTCGACAAAAATGTTCTTTGCCGCTAAAAGGTTATTCATCGTTTCCCTTTATATCAACTAAATAAGATATCGTAGGGTTAGGAAAATAAATAATCTTATCCTAAAGAACATAAATACCGCGTGTCGCCACGAAATTCAAAATTATATACGTATAGTCAGTGCACGAATAAAATGTCGTAACTACAGCTTGAATAAAGCTGTGGTTACGACATTTTGCTCGTGCACCGACATTAAGTCTATATTTCAACTATTTATCTATGAAAATAATTCGCGATGACCAGAACATCTTTGTAAAACACAAAATTTGACCTTTTATGTTTAGCATGTGCCAACCTGTGATAAATTAATGAATCATCAGAAAGTGCAATACTTGAAATCTTTTCTTTTTGACTTACATAAACATCAAAGAATATCTTGATCACAAATGGTAGACAATGCGTCTATCTGACTTAGCATGTAGCTACAAATGTTGCATCAAAACTAAGGCAGATCCTGACAAATGTCAAACGCCACACATAATCATGCAATTGGCTTTATTCTTCCAATAGAAACGTTATGTATATGACCATCGGTGCGGGGTTGAGATAACCCATTGCATATTTTGTTATATATATATAACACGGATGATAATAAACTTATGAATAAATTAGAAGTATATTAACGTTTATTTTACATTGATATGACGTCATATTGCATGTAATGACGCCATCTTATAAGATGGATTTTTTTCTCGACCTTTGGTGCAAAAACATTGTGGATAATGAAGAAATTGCTTGATACAAGCAATTTCTTCATTATCTACAATTTTTTCCAAAGCTTTTGTTATAAGCGGGCATAAAAAAGAGAGATTGTGTGGGAATGTGTTAATAAGATCGGTATTTCAAGACCATTCGTATCCTTTATGTATCATTTTGTCCGTTCTTTTTTAAGGAAAACGCCGTTAAATTACTTAAATATAGTATTAAGCAGTGAAGAATCAGATTAGTAATGTTACGTCGCTATCGAAATCGAAGCCTTTTTACTCTCTGAAGATTTTTTTTCTTAAATCCAGAAAGTCCGTTCTATCGCAAGGATAAAATTATCGGAATTGAACATCCAATTGACATCTGCTTAATCAAACCTTTGTTGGTTTTTGTCAAATATTTGTTGAACGATTTATGCGGATGAGGTTTCTGGCCCGAAAGATCACACGTGTGTCTGAATTTGTTGTCTAAAGAATCTTTCTTGCACTCTAGATTTTTTTTCGAGAAGTATTAAGCCACATAAGTTACTGTTCAACGCACCATATTTTTCCCTGTAAGTTTCGTTTTTATTGCAGGCGTATTTAAAATCACGATCAATTAGCGAATCACCAACTGATCCCGACAGACCAACTGACTCCGACAGGAACTCCCTTTAGATATTAAAAGCGATATTTTGCAAAATTGAGGCCATTAATATGTATGAAAAAGTAAATGGTAAGTTTGCGATGTAAACGTCGCCCCACAGCATGGATAAGCTGTAATCACGGGGTTCAAGTCGCAAAATTAACAAAAATGCTTCGCATAAATGCCGAACAATGCCGGTGTTCAAAATTTACTTCCGTCACAAATGAATCATTTGATTAGTCGGTTGATCTTTAAATTACAGTCGCGAACCGTTAACTATCCTAGGGAAGAAATGATAATGATCACAAAAAGCATAAAATGGTGCGACTATAGCCAACAAAATAAACAAGCAAAGGGGAATTACAAAGAAAATAATAATTATAAATGAAAATAGATCAAACATTGGTTTTAACTGAAACCAAAATTCGGAAGAATTGCAATATCAATTACACATGATAAGTTATTCATGTATTTTTTTCTTTTCAAGATACAATCGATGATATTGATAAAGCGATAAAAAGGGTGAACAATTTGATCAACTTAATCGATTCACGTGTCGCTTGTAAGTTTTCTTTGAAATAGCGTTTGTGGTAGATTTACGTATATTTTTGATTATAATTTGCATTTAACTGGAGGACAGAATTTTAGACCTAACAAAATCGATAAAGGGCGTCATTTTCAATTGCGCTGTAATAAGAAAATAAGAACCAAATAATGTAGAATACATTGTAGTAAAAAGAGACATTGCTTGTTACAAGCAATGTCTCTTTTTCCACAAAGTTTTTAATGAGTGTATTTCTCTAGGGCGCCAAAAAGCGTCAATCTTTGGTAATGGATTGAAATATTTATCATGCTATTTCTATAATACACGTACTTACCTCTTTTTTTCTAAGAAATATATTAAATCTGTTCCAAAAATTAATATAATTTCCTCAATCAGATGCTCACCCTATGTAACATGTATTCAAGATGACCACCAGAGTTTATAAGCCCCAGTAGAATTGTTTCATTCGTTGTTATATGGTGTCAAGTAAATTTCCGATATTTTATCAAAGTGAGCCGCTCTACCGCAAGCTACAAGTATTAAATAGTAGGGCGCATTTTTTTAGTTATATAACCCGAGATTAGCATTGTATAACTCGTTTAAACTAATACTCGCGGCTCTTTAGAATCTCAGCCTAGACAGAAACTGGACGATTTTCGCTTTTTGTTTTTGTTGTCCTTCTTCTTTTATTTTTATTAGACGCCGTTATAGCGCAGTCGGTAGCGCGTCAGACTCCTAATCTCCAATGTCATGGGTGCAATCCCCGGCCGCGGCACATATCCTTTCCGACATTTGTCTCTCGTCAATGGGTGGATGATCGTTAACCCAAGTGAGATAGCCGCTAGGGGCCAGGAAAGGATGTAGTGGTAGTACTGGTGTGAGAAATACCAGGAATCCATTGTTAGGTGCTCCAGCCGCCGCGATATGACTGAACTACTGTTAAAAGTGGCGTTAAACCTCATTCAATCAATCAATTATTTTTACGTTTTATTCATCCAGTTTTTACACAATGATTGTTTTACGGTGCAGACAACGGAAAATGACAGTGACGAAAGCTTGTGTTTACATGTGTGAACCATATAAAGATCATTTTAGGTAAACAGTTAATACACCTAACTTTCGGTATGAAGTGGGTCTGTAGTTTTTCTATATAAACAATGTATCCACCATATCTCGTCGGCAATAATGCGTCACTTTGAACAGACCGGAATGTGTCTTAATTCTTGTAACTTGAACCAGAAATTTAACTTTAAGAGCTAATAAAACCAGAGAGAAAAAAAACCCAAACAAACAACACACACACAAAAAAACAACTCAGACACACTATTTGGTTTGATCAAAATAGCCAAGGCCTTGAATTTTACATTATCGTACTTGTAAACAAGTGACACATTATCTTTGGCGAAGTATACATAAACATTATATAATGTAAACGTGATCATGATTGATAACCCTTTACACAATCTAACATGTTAATACTTGTATGAGTTCATAATGCACGCAAATTTTAATGCAACAATTAGGTTAGGTTAATGTTTAAAATGGTGTCCCTTGAAAAAGGGTTTGTACCGAAACTAGTCCAAAATTAATTAAACAATTACACTTGAGGTTTGATCTCTATTTTTCAATGTCATAATACAAGAATTTGGGAATATAAACCATCTTATGTTAGCACTAATTATCTAATCGCGGCAGTCGATTAAGGAATCAACCGACCAATCGAATAATTCTATTCAGCCCGGACTTGAGATTTCAACTGCGACATTGGCCACCATTTTTGCTAACCTTTTTGTGTAGGCATGGTGACTTAAACGTCGTGCCTACATCTTAATCAAGCCTTAGATACAACGTTTAGGTCGCCGACCAACTATTTTCCTTATTTGTTACATGTTACGGGCCATAGAATTTGCTAAATAACGCCATTAAAAATCGAATTGGAATATTCTGTTGGAGTTAATAAGCGGAGCCTAGGGAGTCAGTGGTCGGGGCCAGCGATTGGAATTTTAAAAACAATACAGGTTTTAAGCGGTGTTTGCATAGATAATGAAAGAAAAGTTTGGTCTCTCAAATTCCTAATGGTATCAGACATTTGAAGGAAGGTGATTAAAGTAGTTTTGTATTGAAAATGAAAGTTGATAACTTTACAAAAGAAAGGAAACAAGGCGCTGCTAGACACCATATAAGTCAATGAAGTACAACAAAAATGGACTGGAATGCATCGGGTAATACGTTTTTTTTTTTTTTTTTTTTTTTGCCGATTGCACCGAAAATTGCCTTATGTATTATTTCCATGGGATATCTATTACGTCTTTAGATTTCGCTAGCAATTCAGTCGTTATCCACATTACCCGAAGACTAACGACTTCATCCGATAAATTCCGGTGTTTCAAAGAAGGAACTAGGCAGTGTATAACATTAAATTAAATTAACGGTGAATTTAGTAGATATAACACAAAGAATAATTATCTCGAAAATGGCACTAATGACAATTGGAGAAGCAGATACTTTTTTATATCCAATTCTCATTAAAACTGTTCAAGAGCCGCTTGAATGATTATGTAGTTGGAAAGGCAATTTTCACAAAAAGAAACGAACGTATGACAAATGACGTAGCTTATCACAAAATCAGACTCTACTATGTTCGTGATTCTAAACGACCAAGTTACAAGAACATTTTTAACCCTTGTCATACTAAACCCGGAATATTCATGTTTGAGCAGGAGATATAGACAAAGACCAGCCTGCACATATGTGCAGTCTGACCTTAGTTTACACCACCTGTTTGTCCCTTTCAAGCAACAATTGTTCATAAAATCAGTTTTCAAATCAAATATTGACCTGCAACTAGGGCTTTCAGTGATTTCATTCCTTGATTTTGGTGCAGTTTTAAGCATGATTTTTATTCGATATGACAAGGGTTAAACCTTATTTTTGTCTATCAAATTTTATACAATATGCTTGCCTGTGGTGTCTGTTTCACTACTCTATGATAAATGAGGAGAACGACTCTATTTTGAATGTTTATTCAGAAACCGATAAAGAAATATGCGTGATGCTATTAAATTAAAGAATTTAAGAGAACATCATTCTTTGTTGTTTTTGGAATGAAAATTGATAATGATAATGATAATGACAAGGAGGAACATTGTCAAACTTCTGATGGAGAAAGGTAATAAAACTTCTGTATGAATCTACTTCTCGCCTTATACAATGTGATAACCTGTTTTTATTAGTATTATTTCTTATCTATTTTCGTACCCTTATGTAAACTAAAACGGTCTATTCATCTCTAAAAATGTGGCCGTCACTGAAAAGGGACCTCAAAGGAAGTCCGAAAAATATCGGCCTATGTAACCCTGCGCGAACTATGCTGACTGACAAGGATCAAAGCTTGCCACCTTTTGACAGTTTTTTTCTAACTTAGAATAATCATTCAAACAATTAGTCGACCCAAAAAATCCTTCATTTAGACTAAAAGTAGGTTAAGAATTCCGACATTGGCCGCCACTTTGTTAAGCTTTTTTTTGTTGTTGTTATTGATTTAACTGTCGTCACTACAGCAAAATTCATCACCAGCAACACGGAACAAAAGATATAATTGTTGATTGACGACCTAAACGTCGTAACTACAGCTTGAATAGGCTGTTCGTAACAGGTTAAAAAAATAAGCTGTAGTTAAAAGCTTAAAGGCGCCAAACCAAATAAAATGTTTCCCATGAATGTCGGCCAATGTTGGAGTTCAAATCCCACATCCGGTCCAAATGAATACTTTGATTGGTCGGTCGATTGTTTGATTGAAACCCACGATCAGTAAACTAAGGTGCGGTATCCTGAATTTCCAAACAATTTTGTTTGTTTAACCCATTCCAACTCAAGCCCTCCTTTTTACGCCCCACAAGAAAAAAGCTTTGGAAAACATTGCGGACAATGAAGAAATTGCTTGTAACAAGCAATTTCTTCATTATCCACAATGTTTTCTATCCCAAAAGACGAAAAAAAAAATTGAAATTCCATCAACTTGAAATTGTCGTCTGCAGCTTCTCTCAATTTGGACTAGTCTAAGATTTTCTTGTCTTGGAATGGGTTAAATCTGAAAAGAATAATCGTTTATTAATGAATTGGAAAACAATCGTTTAAAGCATCTTTCTTCATGAACGTATAAAAAAATACGTCATATTTTCTTACGACGAAAGCTCGCAATTTCAATTAGACAATTTACGTGGCATTTTTAGATTTGGGGGTCAGAAAAAAATCTAACATTGATCCATTAATTTAACATGTCTATGGATTGAGATAACACAATTAGTTCAAAACAGCAAACTTATTAGACGAACAGCGTCGGGATTGCAATGTTTCAAAGGGAACTACACGTAAATACGCATGGAATTTCGAAATGTGCCACTTCGAGAAAAATGGCGTAAAAGAATTAACATTTTCTTTGATAGAGCTGTCACATTTAACAATAGCTATTCTTAAGACAACCATATTCACTATTCCGACACAATGACGCTTTTAATACGCCATTCTATATGAAAGCCTTGCAAAACATTGTGGAAAATGAAGAAATTGCCTGATACAAGCAATTTCTTCATTATCCACGATGATTTCTATCCCGCAAGACAAGGAAATTTATAATTACACCATCCTAAAATTGCCGTCTGCATACTCTTTCAATATGAACCAGTCTAAGATTTTCTCAAGTGGGAGTGGCTTAACATACGGGCAATACGCCCCT
Organism: Fragum fragum; assembly: GCA_946902895.1. Lineage (NCBI taxonomy): Eukaryota > Metazoa > Mollusca > Bivalvia > Cardiida > Cardiidae > Fragum > Fragum fragum. Next base: position 29,663,590 of record OX336370.1, on the reverse strand, counting down.
CATGTTTGCACGTATGGTGAATAGCACATCAAAGTGGGATAAAAGGACGTTTGCTCAACTTGAATACTTGTGTGGTTGAAATGATTGAAAATATATATGGAAAATTAAGGAATTGCTTGATACAATCAATTTCTTTATTTTCCACAATTTTAAACAAAGCTTATTTCTTGAGAGGCGTTAAACGGAGGAATTGTGATGGAATGGGTTAAACGTCCCTGCAAATAGCCGATGGGATCTGCTTTAACCCGAGTTACTAAAGTTTTGTATTGTTATGTCTTGCTTAATTTCATTATTTTCTTTACATTGCTTCAACTGTCTGATTTTATAGTGAAGCTATTTGGTGATAGTTTGGGTTAATTACTGTATATTTTTAGTTGTGTATAACGAGGTGGAAATAACCAGTTACCACTTACCACTTTCCGACAATCATTGGCATTCCAACATCAGATATAATCAGACCGGACCTAGTCAAATAAATAGCCCACAAAACAGAAATAGTCTGGCAAGTTATCAACACTCTGCCACGAAATTTCCGCCGTACTTGTTCTGTTCTAATTACCAGTATTATCTTGGCTTGATCTATTGGGCGGGGGGGGGGGGTTATCTCTTTATTTACTGACCGAGTCTTATTATTTACCATGCTCTCTTTGCTGATCGCGACTGTCAATCAAAGAATGAATCGACCAATTAAATCAAATATCCTTTAGATCGGGGATGATCTTTGAACTCAAATATTGGGGACATTTATGTGTGAAGCAATTTTGTTAGTTTATTCAAAAGCTGTGGTTACGACGTTTAGGTCGCCAGCCAACCATTTTACTTTTTGGCTACATTTTACTGGCCACAAATTTGCAAAATAACGCCGTTTTATAATATTGAATGGTTGAACGATTTCATCTATTGACAGTGGCGAACCACCAATACATTGAACCTTTAGGACTTCCTGTCGGAGGTCATTGGCCAGCAATCTGTCAATAGGCATACATGTATTTTGCACTTTATATATCGAAGCAACAAATGCATTGCCGATTCAAATAAACTGTACAAGGTTTTTAATTCTAAGAGACATCGCAACACCTTTTTTTTTTGGGGGGGAACAGATTATTTTATAAGACATTATTTGGAACAATTTAAATATCAATAATGTTTACCCTTGTCATGCTGAACCCGGAATATTCCGGTTACGGCAGGAGGTGTAGACTAAGATCAGACTGCACTTATGTGCAGGCTGATCTTAGTCTATACCTCCTGCTTGTACTTTTCTTACCAGATTTGCATATGAAGTTGATTTCTAAAAAAATATTGAACTTTGAACAACAAGTTCTACCAGTGCTTTCACCCCTTTGATTTGACAGCAATTCAGTAAGGTAATTTATATAGCATGACAAGGGTTAAAATATCTATCAAACTTCACACAAAAAAAAATAAATAATAATGATAATAAACAGTAGATAAAATGCGCATGAGAAAGGTCATATGTCACAAGATACGGTAAATTAACTAATGTATAACAGTAAGTGTAAAGATAGTATCCTTCGTGGAACAATAGACCAGAATTGAAGAATTGCAGCTGTCAATCCAAATATTGATTGACCAATCAGATCATTAATCTAGACCTGGAATAAATTTTGAACTCTGACATATATTTTGAGCATTTTATTTTAGTTTGGCTGCACAAAAGTCGTAACTACAGCTTATTCAAGTTGTACTTACGACGTTTAGTTCCCGAACAAACCATTTACTATTTTGTTACATGTTACTGACAATAAGTTTTGCAAATATCTTATTGATTGGTCGACCGATTTTTGGTTTGACAGCGACGAACCATGAATTAACCCTTTACTAGACGACAAACATTTAGACTGGTCCTAATTCAAAGAAGTTGCAGACGACAATTTTTTAGTGATAAGATTTTCGATTTTTTTCACTCTTTGTGTGTGTGTGTGTGTATTTTGTGGTTCGAAAATATTGTGGATAATGAAGAAATTGCTAATGCAAGCAATTTCTTCATTTTCAACAATTGTATTCAAACATATTTCTCTTGAGGGGCGTCCAAAAGCGTCATTGTATGAGAAAGAACATATTGCCAATATAAACCAAAATAAAAAGCAATATCTGTGGAAACGAATGAAGGTACCCCCCCCCAAAAAAAAAAAAAAAAAAAAAAAAAAACACACACACTCACACACAAACACACACATAAATTCTCGAAAGACATTGTATGATAGTGAACAAATACAATGGGTATCACAGTTATTAATTCGACAATAGGTTATTGGAACTCAAGCTGTCAATTTATCACCATAAAAGCATTTATTGCGTACGCAAATTACGGTGCCGTTATCAATTTTTGAATTGATTTATAATTTAAGACTTCATTTAATGATCGTAATAATTCATATGATGCGTTTTGAGACAGAATAAAATGTAAATTCCTGTTACAGGCCATTCACATAAAGTTCCTTTCGTTCATTATATAGTTTCAAATACAAATTATTTTCTGGTTAGCATTTTTCTTGTTCTTTGTACTACAGAAATTGATTTTCTTGGCTGCGAAACACAAGGACGAATATCTAGAAAACGTTAGGTAAAATCAATAATAATAAAAAGAATCGTTTTCAAAATGATCCTGGCAATAGTTTGGCTTGGTGGAATGATCCGGGCTTTCTGTTAATTCTTTGGTTGCTCTCGGGCCACTGTGTTTTTGATTTTAATTATTTTCGGGCAGCAAGGTCAAGTCCGGTTAGTTTAACGTTTACATTAAGACGTTTTAGCGCTATCAAAATCGATTCTTTTAAGCAAGATATCTTAGATTATGAAACGTTACGCTGTGGTTTACAATCGAATGATACCGCCGGTAGCGCGTCTGGCTACTAATCTTCAATAAGGGATTGTCATGGGTTCGATCCCCCGTCGTAACATATTCTTTCTGACATTTGTCTCTCAACAATGGGTGAATAATCGTTAACCTAGGTGAGATCGCAGCTGGAGGCTATAGGAAAGGATGTAGTGGTAGTACTGGCGTGAGAAATACCAGCAATCCATTGTAAGGTGCTCAAGCCGCTGCGATATAACTAAATACTGTTAAAAGTGGCGTTAAACCACATTTAGACAATCATTCGACCGAATGATGGTGATACCTTACTGGATGCAGATATATCAGAAATGAATTCACTTGTTAATAGATCTGCTTCTTTAAAGACCAAAATTATTGTTTTATGACCAAGTTGCCTGTGGTTTACATGTACAGAAGATATACATGAGGCTAGGTACTTAAAACGGAACTTGAACGTCAGTGGCGTACGAGCAATCCATGTGTCCATCTTGAAATGTAAAGAACACAGCGTTCTGTTGTAGATAAACTCCCTAACCAATTCCAACACAAGCCCTCCTTTTAACGCCCCTTCTACAAAAATGTTCTGGAAAACAATGTGGAAAATTGTTACAAGCCGCGAGTTAGCGATTTTTACATTTTCCACATTATTTTCTACCCAGGTATTCAAAGATTAACAAAATTCAAACAATTTGAAATTGTCGCCTACAACTTCTTTTAATTGGGACCGGTCCAAAATTTAACTGTGTGGGAATGGGTTAAATCAATAAAGTAAGCCAATTATAAGGAAAAGATTGAGTCTTGTGGAAGTGAATCGTAGTAACAAACTATCTATTTGGGGTCAAAAATGGTATAAGTCAGCAAAAGGCTCTCGTTCAAGAGTTTAGTGACTATTTACAAAGTTCCTATCAATATTACCCATTACGTATTCGAACAGGAATTCTCGTCATTATAGAGCGTTTTGTGTTATTCTTTTGCTTCTTTTTTTGGGGGGGACAAGAATTTAACATATAACAATTAAGTTGTCGACCCTTTAGTTATCACGTGACTAAACAAACGAACAGGAATTTCAAGGATTCACAACAACAATTATGTGACAATGAAATTGGAACCATCCGATGGCAACAGAATTTCGCATTTCAAATATAAATATGTTTAATCAAGTAAGGTAGAATTATCAAAATAAATCCGGATAATTTGACAAAGGCGAAAGGTTGCTATTGCAGTTATTCAGTGAAACGGGTGCAATCTAACCAGAGTCAATACTTTTCGTGCATTCCAGGAGGTCCATTTTCGCGTGATGTTTAAATTAATATGTGGGCCTTTGCGAGACAAGTAAAAAAAGGAAAACAACAACAACAACAAAACAAAACAACAACAACCACAAAACAACAACAACCACAAAACAACAACACACTCACACACACTCAAGTGCAAAACCCACAAATTGAGCAGCCTGCGTAGCAACACATTTCATCTACAATATTTGATTTTACCAACAGGAATCTTGAGTCGGTAGCGATGTCCAGAAAGAACAGTGGAACCTCTGACGAGACTGTGCTGATGCACAGACAGATCTGAGTCTTTACACGGCGACATTGTTAAATGATTGTGAAATATCACGCGTATCTGAGGGTTTATCTACCAGAGGGTGCCTTAGAGCGTAATGAACATTTTGGGAGAAAGTTACGTCATTAAATATCGCGCTACAAACTGAAAGCACTAGTTTTGAGTCAGAATGAAACAACTCTGACTTGAAAGGATCAAATGGGTGCTGAAGACTACGATATATGTATATATGCACGTATGTGATGTTTGGTATTTTTCTTTACCACATGCAAAAATGAGAATATTCAAGGTTAGCAATATAAGGTTACAACAGTTGGTTTTCTCTGAAAGCACAGAGCTTGTGTTTTTGTCGTCTTTTTATGGGTTTCATAAACGGCATATCATCCTTCCAAATTTTTAATGCTTGTGCTAATGACAAATTTTCTATACTTAGGCTAGTATCTTTATTTCAGATAGTACATGAAAATTATGGTATACTTTAGAATATCTTAGACTTTAGATACATAAACCCTTTCCTACTTTGCAAAAATTTAGACCCGTCCAAATTCAAAGGTTTTGCAGACGAAAATTTCAAGTAGATTTCCTTTGAAAAATAATCGTTCAGTAGGTAAGAAAATTTTGTTAAAAAAGAAGAATTTGCTTGTTAAAAGCAATTTCGACTTTTTCGACAATGTTTTCTTAATTATAATATCACAGGGGCGTAAAACCAGGGATTGTACAGGAGGGGGTTAATGTAGAAAATGCAGAAAAAGGGCTGAGAAGTAGTAGAAAAAGAAGAAAAGCCGTAATCAGGTCAAATGAAAAAAAAAAACGACGCCATTTTGCTATTTAGTTAAAAATAGGCCATGTAAGGTGACCTGCTATCTTTGACAAGACACAATTTCGCTTTCATATGGCGATTAGAAGGTAAACTCCTTTAGAGGGTTCAACTTTAGTAACTGCCAATTCCTCTAAAAAATAATGACCAACAGCAAGTGCACGCGTCAGAATATCTTTGAAAATTGACTTTCCTGAAAACGCCTTATAAACCAAGTTTCCACAAATTTCTATTAGATTTGATGAAATTTCATTAAGTTGAAATTAAGATCGGCGGAGTAATTGACCACGCCTATAGGTAGTGTGATAAAAATAGGAAACATATTCTTCTAGGAGCAAATAGTGATGAACGGATTATTTCCAGTCAATAAAATGTATTGGTTCTCTTTTTGTTAGCAGAAGTGGGCATCGTCTTTTGTGTTCAAATCCAAGTTATTGTTTACGAAAATGTTATCGGAAAAGGAGAAACAGCGATTCACAATAAATCTCTCCTGTTCAATTCCACAAAGCCGCCGTCATAGCGCAGTCGGTAGCGCGTCAGACTCCTAATCTTCAACCATGAGAGTCATGGGTTCGATCCCCGGCGGCGGCATATATCCTTTCGGACATTTGTCTCTCACCAATGGGTGGATAATCGTTGACCCAAGTGGGATAGCAGCTGAAGGCTAGGAAAGGTTGTAGTGGTTGTACTGCTGTGAAAAATACCAGGAATCTGTTGTTAGGTGCTCCAGCCACCGTGATATGACTAAAATACTGTTAAAAGTGGCGTTACACCCCATTCAACCAATATAATCAATCAATTCCACAAGGATATTCCGAATTGTTTGAATTACAGTTTACATAGACTTTCTTATAAATAAGAATAATGATATCGCCACATCCTCCTTTTTGAATAATTAAAAGATTGCTATGAGAGAGAACAAATACCTTTTTCAAGCATCCGTTTCCTTTCTAAAACAAGTTTTCAACGAAATACTTTCTTTTCAATTATATTGCATTTACAAACGAGGTTGTGATATTTTACATTTTCGTTCAGGAAGATAAGTGTTTATCATTATAAGGCCTATGAATAAAATGTAAAATAAAGTGATGTATGGTATCTCCAACTGTTAAAACTTTGAAAGAACAAGGGTGGAAATAAACCCTACACCTCTCTTCAATAAGTCTGATAGGTATAGCAATTAAAATACTTTGTTTTGGTAAGACCGGTAGCATGATATGTGCAACCTCCTTCAACTAAGCTGTTCCGCCGTCATATCGCAGTCGGTAGCGTGTCAGACTCCTAATCTTTAATCATGGGATGTCATGGGTTCGATTCCCGGCGGCGGCACATATTCTTTCCGACATTTTTCTCTCACCAATGGGTGGATAAACCTAAGTGCGATAGCAGCTGCAGGCTTGGAAAGGATGTAATAATAGCACTGGTGTTAGAAATACCAGGAGTCCATTGTTAGGTGCTCCAGCCGCCGCGATATGACTGAAATACTATTAAAAGCGGCGTTAAACCCCAATTCAATCAATGAATAAAGTCAACTTAGCAGACGCCCCAAATTGGACCCATGCCTGCTTGCCTAGGTTACCAGAGATTGGCGCTAAAATACCAGGTATATAAACTCCAAGGAGGTGCATGTTAATTAGGATAGCAAATATGATTTCTTTTGGAACGTAAAAATGTCAGCCAATAAGAGTAAGGTTTGCAAGCCTACTACAGGAGGGTAGGTTGTTTCAATTACAACACAAATGACAAAATTTGCCTGGATATGTCTTGTTTGTTTCATACCTTCCACTTCTTCTTTTGCCAAACAAATTTTCTAATCAATCATTTAGGCTTGATTTTACATGGATGAATATCATTTGACTCAATTGATATCAATACATGAGTTGTTTGTATGTAAAATCCATTTTTAATAACGTGCTCCCCCGGCTATCCATCATTTTAATGTGTTATATGACATATATTTCTCTCTGTAACTATACATGCCTTTATACGCCTATTCAATATCATATTATTATGGCAATTCTATGACAATTTTGTAGGGATTTTTTTTTTCGAAACTACATTTTTCTCTTTCACCCCATCCCTCAAAGAATACATTAAAAGCCATCCTGACCTTTTCAGGATACCCCGTCAGTTGTTTACTCTGAACATTGTATTTAATTCATATTAATATTGCAACAAGCGGCCAATTGATTCGGACTATCATGAACCCATCATTTTAAGTCTGAAAAACACAAATGTAACAAAACATTGTTGGCGTAAATTTATGGTGTAATTACATTAAGGTTATAGGAAAAAAATCATCTCAGAGGATATGGACTAATTGGTTTCTTGTCAAAATAATAAAAAAAAACGTTCAGCAAATTATTTTTTTTCTATTTTCTACTGCATTAGACAAGACTTTCTATTCCCCACATTAATTGTATCTGATCTGTTGTATACTGTCATTAGATGTCGAAGTTTGACAACATTCAGTCAAATGTCATCAGTAATACATTTTCTCAAATGCAAGTATTCAGAAGATCTAAGACTCACTAAAAAATCTTGATTCGGAGACTTCATTATTTTGTGTCGAAATAATTTGCATAATTGACCGATCGCGGCTGACAATCAAATAATCATTCGACCATTGAAATTATTCATTCGGAATGGAAGTTCAGTTTCAACTCCGATATGGGCCGCCAGTTTGATAAATCAATTTTCGTTGGTTTGGTGACTTAAACGTAGTAACTACAGCTTATTGAACTTGTAGTTAAGACGTTTAGGTCAACAACCAATCATTTAACTTAAAATTTAAATTTAAATGTATTTATAAGTCCATGAACAAAATTTTGAGCACGCAGATATTTTCTATGCTTCCGCACAAGATAGTCCTATACAAAAAGGTATCAAAATTTGAAAACCTTTTTTTTTTTCGCTCGATGCTGTTAAATTATAAGAAATGAAGAGGATATATTTTGTTTTCATGGAGGTATGAACCGAAAAACCTAATCACACACTGTATGAATCCGCTTCGCGTATTTATACAGTGTGATTAGTTTTTTCGGTTCATACCTCCATGAAAACAAAAAAATATTCTCTTCATCTCTTAAATGAACGATTTTATATGATCACAAAATATGGGCGGCCTTCCACGAACATCAAAGGGTCGACATAAATGTGTAAACCAATATCCAGACAGCAATTTTTAGGCTGGTCCAAAGTGAAAGGAGTTGCGGGCAACAATTAAAAGTTATGAAATTTTAGATTTTTCCACTTGTCTGTGAAGAAAATGATTTGGAAAATGATGAAATTGCTTGTTACATTTATTTTTTGTCGAGGCGCGTCAAAAGCGTCACTGTGTGGGAATATATTAACGGTTTTCATTTTGATATTTGACTTGGTCTAAGGGTAAACTTTGATAAAAATAATCAAACTATTGAAGAAAAGGCTTAATATTGTTGTAAGTATATCCTTTTAAATCTTAAATTTCCCAGAGACATATATATTTGAGCTACATTTGCAATTCTAAAGACATAACATTCTCTTATCTTCTTTACAATTCAGATTTCACTTTTTTCGTGTTTTTTTTTTTTTTTTTTTTTTTTCGATAAGCCTATCACGTCTATGTCTGGAATGTCTAGCTTTTAAACACTATAAAACATTTATATATGCTTCTGAAAGATTTGGAAACCTATTAACAGAAAACAAGGAAGGATCGCCTAAAACGGTACAGATATCCAGTTAATGTAAGGTAAAACAATACGAGGAGCAATTGAAAAGTATGTGTCAAAGGGCAGAAATAGACATCTAATAGACATACAAATTACCACTTACTCTATATATAATGCCTATCGACTCCAACAGGAAGACCCGCTTCGATTTCAAACGGCGTAATTTTATGCAAAATTTATGGTTACTATGTAGCATAAAATAAAAAGGTAGAATAGTTGGTTGGCGACCTAAACGTCGTAACTACACCTTTAATAAGCTGTAGTTAAGGCATATAAGTCGCAAAACCAACAAAATGGTTAACAAAAATGGCGGCAAATGTCGAAGTTCAAATTTTGTTTCTGGTGTTAATGAATTATTTCATTGGTCGACTGGTTATTTGATTGACAGCCGCTATTGGTCAACTGACAAAAAACGAACTCAGCGCAACAAGTCCAATATATTTCTTGCCATGTTACAGCGGGATCCTGAGAAAATTCTCACAAACAGATTAAAAGTGTCGATGAAACATAAAAACACGACTTCGAACCGGAGACAAAAAAAAAAGAAAAGAAAAAGAACAAATAAAAAAGTCAAAACAACCATGATCACTACCCCCGAAAAGGGCCAAGTTATCATTATCCGCTGGGAAGGATAGTTACAGTTGTCTGGGATGTAAAAGGTGTCCCGCTATTGGATAATATTTGAAAAGGGTAGAACTAGATTTGTTTGTTTGTTTGAATGGGGTTTTCCGCCGCTTTCAACAACCTTTCAGTTATATCGCGGCGACTGGACCACCTAACAATGGATTCCTGGTATTTCTCACACCAGTACCACCATCACTTCCTTTCCTAGCCTCCAGCTGCTTTCACACATAGGTCTACGATTGTCGACCCATGGTAAAACTAGACTGAGGGGTAATGTGCTTATCCCATGTGGCAGCATCGTGAACAAAAGAAAGAAATGCCTAAAAATCTATCAGCAAGTGTGCTTTTCACCATGACAACGTGCCAGCAAACAAGTCCATTATTGCCATTGACGTTATGCAGGAACGAGGTTTCAAACTGGTTAAAAATCCATCTTATTCACCTGATTCAGCACCCTCATCCTTTCATATTTTCCTCAAGATTAAAGAAAAAATTAATTGCCGGTATTTTCGCACTAATATACTGATGCCAAAAAATGTTTTATGGGCCAAAGATGCTACCTTTTACGGGGAAGGTATTCAAATGCTTCAACACCATTTGAACAGCGTGTAAGCTTGCAAGAGGATTGAAAATATTTAGGTGAAACTGCTTCTCTTTGTCTTAGACCATGGACTTTTCAATAAAACCCCCTGCAAGTCGAATATCGAAGCCTTTATGTAACACTATAATATGTCTCTGATATAAATGTAGTTGTCAACTTTCTGCCGTTTTTCCCTAAATATATTAGTTTAGAACATACCGTTTCCTTAATGACTGCATGGCATTTCGGTTGGGATGCTTTGATTATATTCTGTAATAAAAATATCGGATAAGTAGATCGGCAACCACGCACTCCTAATATACGAAGTACTAAAGAGTGAATGTCCTTTTATTTACGCAATAGTGCAAAGTCGGGCATTGTCGTATTATAGGTCGAAAGGATTGTCTGGGTAAGATTTTCATTTCAATTAGTGGATCCTTATCATAATGGACTGAGACATGCACGTTTTGCAGACTTGATTTGCATGATTGAATAAATATAAATGACATAAAGTCCCGAAAGCCGTTTATAGAAGCTAGTAACCTAGACCAAACATATAACTTGCCCGAGATTCATATTCTGACAATATTCCACTGCTTCAAATCGTTGCTCTGAAAGGGCACACAAGGAGTTTACAAAATTTGACGTAATTATCTGATTTTCGACTCCTGCAGGTGACTTAATATTATACTTGTCCAATATATCAAACAGGCAAACATTATAAGCGAGTGTAGCACAACAACAATAACAATAAAAAAAAAAAAAAAAAAAAAAAAAAACAAGGGGGCCAATAAGAGCCCGGATCGATCGGATGAGTACTTGGTTAAACATATAAAAAAAACCAACTTGGAACAGGATCTTCAAATTATCTGTGAAATTATCTGTATTATCTGTGAAGAAAAAGTAGTACACTCGGATTATAACATTTTCAAAATTGATACGAAATTTGACCAGGTTGCCTACTTAACCCATTCCCACTCAATCCCTCCTTTTTACGCCCCTCAAGAAAAAGACTTTGGAAAACATTGTGGAAAATGAAGAAATTGCTTGTATCAAGCAATTTCTTCATTATCCATATTGTTTTCTATCCCAAAAGACGAGAAAATTTAAAATTCCATCAACTTGAAATTATCGTCTGCAGCTTCTTTCAATTTGGACCAGTCTAAAATTTTGCTGTGTTGGAATGGGTTAAAATTGCTGTCCCGTTTAGAATAGGAGACGTCCCTACGACTCAACAATCATTGTGACCACTACGAAGTTTTCATTAAGAACTCTTTTCTAACAGAGCAGTCCAAAATTTGATAGGGGTCGCAGTAATGATCTCACCAACATTCTACAAGAATCACAACTAGATGAGCTTGAACATTTTAATTTATTACCACACAAGAAAATTTTAGACTGGTCCAAATTGAAAAGAGTTGCAGACAACAATTCCAAGTTGGTTTAAATCTAGAATCCTTTGGTTCTTGAGGTAGAAAACATGGTAGATAATAAAAAGATTGCTTGTAACAAGCGATTTCTTCATTATCCACAATGTTTTCCCAGTTGGTTTTCTTGAGAGGCGTCAAAAAGCGTCATTGTGTTGGAATAGGTTAATGACTGTAAGTAGGGTTATGTTGAGCGAGCTCTTGTGCAGGCTCACTTTACTGTGTCGAGAGCAAGAATGATTTAAAGTGACCTATTTAAGTATATTGAGCTCTTACAAAAGTGATTATTCAAGTAGACTGGACTGTATTGAGATAGTATAGACAAATAAAATTTTATCTATACAAATCAATCTTTTTTAATGCAAACAAGTGCAGTTCGTTTTAAGCTATGTAAATACCCTTGGTTCACATCTTAGTTCGATTAAGTTAACTTTGCCTCTCATCAATGGGTGGATAATCGTAAAGGATGTAGTGGTTAGGTGCTCCAGCCGCCGCGATATAACCGAAATATTGTTAAAAGTGGCGTTAAACCCATTCAATCAATCAATCGATTTAGTTGGCGTATTGACCAGTGACCCGAAAAGATTATTGCTGTTTATGGATTCACCACCTCAACAGTATTAATTATGCATCTAACCCGTTACCATACATCCCTGTTATTTCACGCCCAACTCGAAAAAATGGAGAGTGACAAAAATGGTTGTTCCAAGTTATTTCGTAGCTGCTGTAAACAGGTAAAAAGTTAACAAAAATGGCATCCAATGTCGGAGTTCCACGTTACTCCCGGCCTAAATGAATGATTTGATTGGTCGATCGATTCCTTGAATTAGTTAGTTTAAACAATGACCTAAAATATTGCGGTAAATCGATAAAACCCCCGATATCTATCGCTGTGCAATATTCTGCGAAAAGCATGACGACTTTTGCAAAAAGAGTCATTTCTTATACATGCGGTAAATTTGTGACGTCATTATCAAGGTAACAAAACGGTGTTCATTAAGTGTCCAACTCATTTGCATATCATTTACACTAATCAGTTAATGGATCGCTGGTCCAAACCACGGGATCTCCTGTTCAAAAAGGAAGTTCCACTTCAATATGGTTTTTTTTCAAAATATATGGCAAGTAACATGCAACAATAAAAGTAAAATGGTTGATTAGTGACCCCTCAGTCGTGACTATAGCTTATTCAAGCTGTAGCTACGATGTTATTGTCTCCAAACCCATTTAAATGTTTCTCAAAATGTCGGCCAATGTTGGAGTTCCAGGTTTCCTTTCGGTCTATGCGAAACATTTGATTGGTGGATTGATTTTTTTAATTGACAGCTGCGATTGGTCAATTCCACTCCTACGTCATATGTCATGTTACAAATAAAAGTAGAAACCCCAGTAGGTCTGTTACAAAGCGGCTCTCGAACAGACTTTCATGAAAATTTGATATGGGAAAATTATCTTATTTTCCAATAGTTATTATTTTTCACGATAAATATTCTCTTCTTCGTAATAAATCTACTTATTTCACTAAAATTTCAAACTATTGTGATGTTATCCTAATACCCTACTTTGAAACTCGGAATTTATCGGGTGAGGTCGTTAAAACTGTATTGTGGCGGGACCCTATGTTGTAATTGATACGTCGTTGAAATCACAAATAAGACAATTTTCGAGGCAATCGATAATCAACGTTTGTTTGTTTGAATGGGGTTTTACGCCGCATTTAAGAATAATTAGTTAAATCGCGGCGGCTGGAGCACCTAATAATGGAATCCTGGTATTTTCACACCAGTACTACCATTACATCCTTTCCTAGCCTCAAGCTGCTATCCCACATAGGCCTATGATTATCGACCAATTGGTGAGAGACAAATAGTCGGAAAGGATGAGTGCCGCCGTCGGGGATCGAACCCGGGACCTCTAGATTGACAGTCCGACGCGCTACAAACTGCCACGGCGGCGTGATGTTCAACGTATTTACTAGATGAATTACGGTTCCGGTTGTATTTCGCTAAGTAAACTTGTTCGGCGTCTTGAAACGCGAATTATTATTATTTTGTTTTTGTTTTTGTTTTTGAAAACTGTAAAGCAATTTTTTCTTTCATATGTGTAAGAACCGCTTCAAAGGCAAAATCAAGCAAACAATCTCATTTCTAAAGAGAGGAGGGTTTTCGGATCATCCGTGGTAAACATTGCCTGTTGAATCATAGAATGGTCCTGTGTGTACTCCAAAAATGTTATCGTCGCATTTAAGTCTCATTACATGCTTCAAGGGAGAACTTTGTTTGAGAAAGCAATGGGTTATTGATCGGATTAATGGAAAGCATTAAAGTGAAAGAGAGCAGTATATCAAATTTTCTCGGAATTAATTGAAAATATCACTTCAATCTAAGTCTTGTTAACTAGATTAGATGCAAGGATTTCCTGAGTGTCTCTTACAAAGAACCCTTTCACAAGATGATATTGTAAATTATGTAAATACAAGGAACAGATTTTTTGGCCGATTTCCTGACAGATGCTTAACCGTTTTATCATCTAATATATATATATATCATTTTATTGAGTAAAGGGAAGTTATGAATAGGTAATTTAAGAAAATGTGCGAAGTTTTTTGCAATGACATATTCACGTGGCTAGTGATTATAAGGATAGAAGAAAGATATTGTATTTTCAACCTTTTGTACAATGTTTTTAGTTTCTTTGTTTTATTTCATGTTTCATAGTTTGTCAATACCTAATTCGTTAACCTCAACAGCTTCCACATTGAGTAAGTTTTTATTTATCGTCATCTGCAATTCACGTATTTGAATACATTGTTCTTTTATCTTTAGTTTTCTCTTTTGCTGGTATCAGTAGACTGTAGAGCCGTGGTCCAAAACTTGAACATTGATATTCAATTATTATCTCACTTAACCAATTAACACTCAATAACGCCTTTTGACACCCCTGAAAAATGATGATACTAAGAAAAACATTTCGGGAAAAGGAGAAATGGCTTGTACATTGTACTAAGCTATGTCTCATTTTCCAATATTTTTTTCAACCATATTAAGTCATTTTATTTCAAATCACAACTCGTCTGCATATTCTTTCAATTTTGACTAGTCAAAAAAATGTCTTGTAGTACTGTGTTAATCTTCTGTTAGTTCAGAAATGAAACATGTTATTCCATTGCCCGATGTTTGGGTCATTTATAAGAATAACTTAACCGATTTTTTTTCTTGATAAGATTATCATCCAGTGACTTTTCCACGGCGGTGTAAGATGGTCCATAAAATTGAAAAGGGTGGTTTTAAATGTGACAGATCTCATGAAATAAACAGAAAAATGTCAGTTTACAACATGACAAAGAGTAAGATCTTGCGCATTCAAAACAGACATGTAGTACTATAAATCGGAGTTTAGCGTTGACGAGCAATTATATGAATAAATTCTAAATATATAACAATACACAGAATGTAGGGTATAACCTTTCTTTCCTGTTCAATCCATGTTCTTTGCGACCCTGTAATTTAAGATTGAGAAACATTGTAGAAAGAGAAGAAATTACTTTTGACGCAAACAATTTCTTCTTTTTCTCCAATATTTTCTACCCTACTGAATGATATTTTTTCAAATGAAATTCACTTTAGATTTCCGCCTGCAAATCCTTTGAATTCGGACAGGTTTAAAATTTTGCAAAACAGGAAAGGGTTGAGGAAACACGAACAGTAAATCCGCCAAAATTCAGCTTCCAGGTGCTAATCAATGCTATGGTCGGTCTCAAGGGTATGCTTTAGACCAATACCTCAGAATACGAATACACAATATTCCTCAGACGGTTAGCCTATCGCAACATAATCTGGCATTTTGACTTCCTAAAGAAACACCGTCTTGAAAAAAGGTGTGTGTGAAAAAGAAAGAATTGTTCTTACAAATAATTTCTCTTTTACACACAATGTTTCTACCTTATTTGATACCTAGTTTATCAATTTTTATTTAAATTCAGATGATGGCTTCAACTTCTTTCACATTGAACCCGTGTAATATTTTTTAGTCTAGTAATGGTTTAATTTTCGTTGATAACGGTTACATTTTTCAATTTAAAGAAGGGTCATAGCACTTTTCATAAAAGTTTATTTTCAAGTCACACTCGTTAACTTATGCCCTTGTTGTCTTTGATGTAGAATTGCGATTTGCTTAATTTTACTTTTTTAAACCTAAGTGGGATAGCATCTGGTAGATAGGAAAGGATTAAGTGGTAGTGCTGGTGTGAGAAATACCAGGAATCCATTGTTAGGTGCTCCAGCCGCCGCGATATGACTGATATACTGTTAAAAGCAGCGTTATACCCCATTCAATCAATCAATCAATTTTACTTTTTGAATTTTAATATAAGCTATCGCTCTGTAACCCAGTCTGGTAACACGGGAAACGTATCTATAATATTATGACCATTAATACTCTAATTAATTGAATGAAGTCATTGGGTGACAAAATTCGCATTTAAACGAAATGAAAACTTAGGTCGACTTTAAAATTTAAAAGAATGCAAGGAAACTTCCGATCGCCGTCCAATTGATGGATTGCGGCTATCATTTAGAGAAACAATCGACCAATCAAATCATTTATCTAGACCGGAGGTGAACTATGAACTCCAACATTTATGTGAAACTTTTGTAGTGGTTTGGCGACGTGAACGTCGTAACTACAGCTGATTCAAACTGTAGTTACGACGTTTAGGTCTTCAACCAAATATTCTACGTTTTTTGTTTCATGCTACGGACTATAAATTTGGCAAAATACTGATGCTTAACATCGAAATGGAACTTCCTGTCTGAGCTCAGTTGGCCCGTCAATCTGGTTAACCAGTTGTTCGATAAATAAGATCAGTTGGATATAGGTAGGGAACACTTGCCTAAAGGATGTTGGGAAATTTCTAATGATATCCGGAGTTTATTAATATCAATACATTAATCAACTATCTTACTAACTATATTTGTTTATGGTGCTAAAAAGCTCTAAGTTATTTTTAGAATAATACAGTCCAGTATGCTCATAGTCAACTTTGAATAATAGCGCATGTGATTATTATACCACCTGACAAAATGTGCGGTATTGATTCATAAGATTTAGTTATAGCGACTCAAAATATATAAATATAATCACTACTTAAAGTTTTAGATTTGTGAACTACCATCACCATTTTTTATCTTTTGAGTTGGTAAATGGAACCTAAAGCGACAAGATCTTCGGTCTGTAACGTTTTCAAGGTGATAAGTGCATCTAATTCAGATAGCGTTTTCCATAACGAACAAGGAGAGGTGATTTTGGCGATGCCGTTAAGATTACAATTATTTGGTGAGTCCTTCACAGTTTCATTCGTTAGCAAAATTGAGCGTTTGCTTGTTATAAAAGAGCACATTCATATGAGAGTAGCTAAATAGTTGACTGGAAGGTTGTAAGGAGATCCTGTCAACAATATTTCTGTTATATCGTAGTGGCTAGAGCACTTAATCATCGTTTGAATAATCTAAATTAATAATATGACATACGAGCCGGGATTGAAATAAATCGTTTGACTATTTTTAATATTATACGGGTGATATTAAACAAGTGTAATAACTATGCGAAATGAATTAGAAGCCTATGATAACGCCTTTTCCAAAATGACGCCAAAACGCATGAAATGACGTCATTTACATTAAATGCTTCGCGTAATATCATATAATCGATGGGTTCTATCAATCTTTAGTGATTCATATTCTAAAAAAGAATATCAAAATTATCCCCATAAAATCCCGAATTTATTAAACCCGTCATCAAAAACATATTCTAAGTTGACAGAACCTCATGTTTATCTATTTATACATGTAGTTGACTCGTTTCGTAAATCAGGTATTCAGTCTAGAGAATAGCCTACAATTCATCCCAGGGAACTACCCAGAACATAACGGTACCCCGATTTTGTTTGGTCAATTAATGATGTAATACTGACCCTAAAATCACCCCACGAGGCCAGTTATGTCTTCATGGTATGTTCACTGATAAGCCAACAATGTAATTCGAGAAATATTGTGCTGTGGATGACCAGACATACAGTCAAGATTCCATCTCAATACACATTGAACATATTTGGATAAGATTAAATCCATTACCAAATGATTTTTTTAAAACTGGTCCAAATTCAAAGAAGTTGCAGACGACAATTTTTATTGCTGAAATTTCAACTTTCTCTGTCTTTTGGGGTAGAAAATGATGCGGACAATGAGAAATTGCTTGTAATCTCTTATCATAAATTTAAAGTTAACTTTTCAATTAATGTAGCTTATGACGTGCATATATCAGTCAAATTACAAGCATTAAATGCACTTCAACTTTAGAAGGAAATCATAATACAACAAAATGTACACTTGGGAAAAATGAGAATATGGTGACCTTTAACTTTGCTTTAACTTTGCTTCTTTTCTACTAAATGATAAAAATGATAGACTTGTCAAAATTGAAGCTGGATAAATGAAACTTTGTTTGTAACAAGCAATATCTTTATTTTTCACAATTGTTTCCTAAGCAGTCTTTTGAGGGGCGTAAAAACGTGAATGTGTGGGAACGGGCTAAGGATTCTCCGATTTCAGAAAGACTGAAAATTGTAGCACATTATTACATGAGTCAAAAGGGTATAGACTTAATTTTAAGTCCCCAATGCAATAGAAAACATTGTGGAAAAGGAAGAAATGTCATTAGAAGTAATTTCTAGTTCTTTCACAATAGCATACATTCTTTCACACGCAAGATAGATGCAGGTTACATGCAGTGAATCTTAACAACTTAAGCCAACCATTAAATAACTACATTTCTAAACTGAACAAGTTAATACTGTAAATTACTTTCTTTTCGATAGTGTAACTTGTAGCTTACTTTCTATTTACTTATCATTCTGTCACAATACAAGCTTTAAATATACTTAAACTTTAGAAAGAAATAAAATAACAATAATAATAGGGCAAAAATGACCCCAAATCATTCACATTAATAATATCTCTAGGACTGATTAGCCTAGCCCTGATCTACCCTCATTTTTTTTTACAAATAAAGATTCCTAAACCAAGTTCAAGTTGTTGAATATTTTAAAGAATATCTATCATTTCTCATAAGTATAATAATCCCTCCACCCCAACCAACCTCCCATTTTTTTCATAAATTCAAATTTCCCTGAACAAGTATTTAAAGGGGTCGCCTAAGGAACATTTAGTCAAGTTTAGCGCTAACAGGCGTAGTGGTTTTCCTAGAAGAAGATTTTTGAAGAATTATTCCATCATATCTCTAAGTCTGTTATGTCATCCTCTTGCCACGTCCCACTTTTTCGCAAATCAAAAGTTCATTAACATGTTTTGAGAAAGGTCACCCAAGAAACATTCCTGCCCAGTTTACTTCAAATTTTCCAGGTTGTTTAGGTGAAAGACAATTTTAAAGAATACCTTTATCGTTTCTCATAAGTATCAACACCCCAATTTTTTCACAAATTAAAATTTCCCGAACAAGTCTTGAAATGGGTCACCTAGGGAAAATTCGGCCAACTTTGGTGCCAATAGACCAAGTGGTTTTGGAGACGAAGATTTAAAAAAAAAATAATAATATCTCTATGTCTTTTAAGTACACACCATGCCATACCCCACTTATTCGCAAATCAAAATTTCATTTGCAAATTTTTAAAGGGCCACCAAAGGAATATTCATGCCAAATCTGGTCCAAACTTGCCCAATGGTTAGAAGAAGATTTTTAAAGATATGTTGATGACACGATGATACACAATGCACAACGTACACAGTATGATCACAAAAGCTTACCTTGAGCACTTTGTGCTCAGGTGACCTGAAATTGTACTCTAAGGAAAAATGAGAAAATGGTGACCATTATCTTTGCTTCTTCTTTTTACGTGATGAAAAATTCAAAGACTAATCCAAAATTAAGGAATATGCCGATGAAAATTTTCTGTCCATCATATTTTGAAAATATTTGTCTCTTGAGTTCGAAAATATGGCGGATAATGAAGAAATTGTTTGTAACAACAATATCTTTAAATTTCCACATTGTTTTCTAAAGCATTTTTCCTGATGGTCGTGAAAACAGGATTGTGTAGATAATGGATCAATGGTCACCACTTTCTCAATTTTCCTCAGTGCACTTTTCGTTTTAATCACACAACTCAGCAACTTGTTATTTGTTCTGAAAAGTATTCGGTTTATTTCAATATCGCTAGTTTCAAAAGAAAATCTGATTGCTACAGAAATTATATTTTGAAGCAAAGTTGATTTGTAAACAATGTTATTTGTGAACCATAACAACAGGACATTATTTTTTTAGCCTGGCCCAAATTCAAAGAGTAGGAGACGACAATTAAATATATGCCGCTGCGAAACAGTTCAAGAAATAGTTTTTGAACATTCTTGTACTTCAGTTTAAAATTGTCCAAGAACGTTATATTCCAGTTTGATAACACAGTGTTCTAGAACTGGTTCAAGAGCCAGTTCTTGAATATACAAGATTATATGATTTGAACACCAATCAATGGTATTTCTCACACTAGTACTACCATTACATCCTTTCCTAGCCTCCAGTTACTATCCCAATAAGGTTTACGAGTATCCATCCATTGATGAGAGACAAATGTCGGAAAGGATAGGAGCCGCCGCCGAGGATCGAAACCATGACAACCCATGATAGAGATTAGGAGTCTAATATGCTACCGACTGCAATTTGACGACCGCTTGATTATTCTAGAAATATTTACATAAACAAAGATATTTCAGTCATATCGCGCTTGATATGTTCTGGATAACTTATTAATAGACAACAAAGAAAGCGTTATTAAAAGTAATTTCTTCAATTTCCCCAATATTTTCCAAAGTCGCGGTTTTGTTTTCTTGGTGGACTTAAAAAAGGCAGGACTGTCTGGGGATGGATTAAGATCCTATTTAGAAAATGGGTCTATGCGTGACATTTCAAACCATTTCGCGTGTGCGTGACTCGCACACATTGAGCACCCTGGACAGCCATTCGGAGCAATTAGAATATTCGCTGATTTTTTGGGGGTCAGTATCTATCAACAGAGCGCAGAGTGAAGACTCTGATCAGACTCTGCGGTTGCACAGGCTGATCTAAGTCTTTACATGGCGCACATGTGTATTGGTTGGAAATATCACACATGCGCTTAAATGGTAAGTATTGAGAAAAACAGATAAAGTATAATATTACATATCAACACAGTCTTTTGAATAATAAACACGTTAGTTTTTCAGTTTCAGTATAACTCTTTTCCTGCGTTTTATCATCACTAAAGTCAAATACACACGGAATAAGATATGCACGTGAATACATGTTTCATTGAATAAAAGACAACTTTTCCACTGACTACTTATGCAACATTGTTTGGCTGATAGTCAGTTCTTATCAGCATTCTTAATCGGATGTGGTCAGAGTTTTATTGCCCCCATGCTGTGAAACTGGCCTTGAAAGACCTAATGGGTTTAATGGTGATTAGTGTTCTAACGGTTTACGATGGTGCAAATTCTGAGCAGTTTTCGTCAGTTCGATCTAGGACTGTATTCAGTGACTACTCTTTCACCCATTCAATATTCCAATTGACATTAAAATACTAACAAATCGAAACGACAAAGCCTCATGAAACGATCGCAAACTCATTATAAACCAGAGACACAGAGAGCAAGGGAGAAACAGACAGAATGAGGAAAGAGGGGATAAAAGAGATACAGAGAGAGAGAGAGAGCAAGGGAGTTAGAGAGAAAGAGAGAGAGAGTGTGTTAGAGAGAGAGAGAGAGAGAGAGAGAGAGAGAGAGAGAGAGAGAGAGAGAGAGAGAGAGAGAGAGAGAGAGAGAGAGAGAGACCAGTTTTGTCATGTTGGAATGGGTTAATTGGACTTAGAATGACGTAATATTGAAATGAATGACATCATAATTGATGTGTCATCATTATTGATATGTATTTCATAAAACAAATTGATAATTCTCAAAATAATTACAACAACACGTATATTTATTATTATTATTCTTTCTTTTTTAAGTACTAACTTTTTGGCATACGCCTTCTACAGAGTACATAATAATGAAAACAAATAAACAAACGTGACGTCATTAACGCTACGTTAAGATAGCGGAAAAATAAATTACGCGTGTTTGAGCTTGCGATTTCGTAATAAATGGCAATGTTTACAAAAACATTAAAATGCCATAAAACATCGAAACTACAGCCCCCATTCATGCTGGAATTCGGTGATTCAGCAGCAAATAAACGATTTGTGAACCCATATAAAAATTTCTAATATTTATTTCATAATAGACTGAGTTAAACAGGTAAGGATAAAATACAAATCATAAATAAGTGCACAGATGTGCAACCTAATACTGATCTATATTGCAGACAAAACCAAGCAGAATGAGATACATAGAAGCGCTTATCGGATAATAGATATACTTAAAATCCTATATTAAAAAGTGTTATTTAAAAAAATGATAAATAGGAAAAAACGATTAGCGCTTCAAAACAACTCATATACTTAAAAATTATATTTCATACAACAGCTTTGTATTTAAGCCACTGGGGTTCATGGTTTTAAGCTTGTGTATCCAAAAGGTTTCTTTGCAAAGTCTATCCATATAATTTTCGATAATATCAGTGGGCATGAAAGTGAAATCATCAATACTATGGTTAGATTCATTGAAATGAGATGCCACTTAAGAAGAAAAAACAGGATCTGTAAAGTTATTTATATCAAATCTGTGATTATTTATGCGTCTTGAAACCGGCTGTTTAGTCTATTCGACATACTGAGTTTTACATTGATTACAGGTAAAAAAATTTGCTAATGGATTGAATTAAGGTGATCGGTAATTTACATATAACCTTACGCTACCAATGTAAATATTGTGCCCCTTTTCGACTTGAAATTGAATACTCTACCAATCACTTGGACCGCCGAGAGTTGCCATCTGTATGCAGTGCTCTTGTTTTCATTTTTTCAATGGAAATTGTTTTTTCTGTATATGAGCCAACCATTCTTTTCCGGGTATGAGATTATAAAGATGTTATCTTTGATTTATTGCAGTTAAAAATTTAATTCGAGATACATGACTGTTTTTTTAGAAAGATCCTAAATTCGTCTTTAAATTTGTACTAAAATTGTAGGCAGTATAAACTTTGTAAAACGTATCTTCTTTATTCACAAATAGTTAGTAACCAAGTGAAATCAACAAACTAATAGACAATTTTTAGATTAAATTACCGTGTTCGAATTTTTATCGACAGATTAAAAGAAAAAAACAAAACACACACACACACAAACACACACAATCAAAACAAACAAAAACAAAACACCAATTGACCCCGCTTCTAAATAGTATAAGCTATGCCTTTCCTTTCCCTTAGGGAATAACCAAGGCAAGAGATCGCCGGTTCATTTTGCTAAGTACAGTACACTAAAGTAGTAAAATATTATTAAATAAAGGAAAAACTCGCAAACCCGGACCTTCAAAAGTCATCACTGTCAGATAACTTGTCTCGCTTAAAGACCTTTTCAAATAATCAATCCGCTCTTCCATTTTTTTTATATATTTATTTATTTATTTTTTGGTCATTGATTTACTTGACTTAAGAATGGCGCAATATAAAAGTGGCTTGCATCATGTTAGATCAGTCTATCATGAAAGGAGTTAATATTTGATAAAAAAATTGTTGATTGATAATACAGTTATGTTTTACATTACCATGCGCTATGCTTCCCTGACATTATTTCGCTTAAATTGTAGGTTCTTAACAATAATGCATCGCTCTTATTGTCAATTTTTTGTTGAATATATGGAAGCACATGAGATGTAAATTCGAACTTACAAATTAATACTTTTTTCATTACGGATCAGGTCGACCGAGAAGATATCATCATATTTAAATCACGTAGCTGTTGAATAGATATTTTTCATAAAATTTGAATTTGACAAATGTGGGGTGCATAAACTATATATCGCCCCATAACAATATGTATAACAAAGTTCAAGTGTCTTAATTATGTGATGATTATTTCATGTTGTCATTATATGAGACAACAAGTCAATTCTGGGTATAAGATTATAAAGATTTTAGATTAAAAGTACTGCAATGAAAAAAAAATGTCACATGACTGTTTTTTAGAAAATTTAAATTCTCTTTAAATTACAACTAATATTGTGGGGCGTATAAACTATGTTAAACGTACAATTATAATCAATAACCAATAGTAGTAAGCTAGTGCAATTAACGAAATAAAAGACAATTTTAAGAATAAATTGCCATTGATGATGCATTCAAGCCTGGCAATTTTCGGCCGTATAAACTACATAAAGGCTCATTAAAATATGTATACCAAAATTCACCTATTAAAATTAACTGATTAATGTTTTATAATTTGCCATTATGTGAGACAACCATTCCCCGCTTGGTATGAGATTATGAAAAATTGAAATTGTCTTTCAATTTGAACATAAATTGTAGGAGGCATATATTTTTGTTAAACGTACCATTATTATTAACTAATAGCTAGTTACTTAGTGCAATCAACAAAGTAATAGACAATTCGTAGATAAAATTGCCATTCATTATGCATTTTGGAATTTTTATCGACAGCTTCGGCAAAAAAAACCCCAAGAAATAGACACACACAAAAAAAAAACAATTTCAAGCCTGCTTGTAAATACTATAAGGTAAGCCTTTCTTTACCCTTGGAGAATAATTCAGGCAATACATCGTCGATTCATTTTGCTGTGTACAGTACATTAAAGTAGTAAAGTGTTTTAAAAGCAGGAAAACTCGCAAACCCGGACGACCAAAAGTCATCACTGTCAGATAACTTGTCCCGCTAAAAGACCTTTCAAATAATGAATCCATTCTTCCATTTTATGTCAATTATTTAATTGAACCAAGAACGGCGCAATTTAAAAGTGACTGTCTATCATGAATGGAGTTCATATTTGATGAAATAAATTGATTAGTAATTCAGTTATATGTAACATTTTAAAATGTACTCATTACCATTCGCCATGCTTCCCTGATATTATTTCACTTTCCTTTTTTCATTACGGTCGACTGATTGATTAATTGAATGGGGTTTAACGCCGCTTTTAACAGTATTTCAGTCATATCTCGGCGGCTGCAGCGCCTAACGATTGATTCCTGGTATTATTCACACAAGTGCTACCACTACATTCTTTCCTAGCCTCCAGCTGCTATCCTACTTACATGTAGGTGTACGATTATCAACCCACTGGTTAAAGACAAAGGATCAGGTCGACCGAGAAGACATCTTTGATTATATGATAAATATGTTGAAAATTTGTTTCATGAGAAAATCATCTTTTCTGAATCACATGGTTGTTACATATATGTTTTTCCTAAAATTTAAACTTGACAATTGTGGGGTGTATAAACTATATATAATACCCCATGGCAATATGTATACCAATTTTCACGTGCAATAATTAAGTGTTGTTTTTTTGTATTTTGTCATTATATGAGACAACCATTCTTTTCTAGGTATGGAATTATAAAGATTTTAGGTTAAATGTCATACAATGAAAACAAAAAATACATCATTTAAAGCGCTTGACTGTTTTACGAGAATTAAACTTGTCTTTGAATTGGAACTCAACATTTGGAGAATAAATAAGGCAATACATCGTCGATTCATTTTTTCTATGTACAGTACATTAAAATAGTAAAATGTTTTAAAAGCAGGAAAAACTCGCAAACCCGGACGTTCAAAAGTCATCACTGTCAGATAACCCGTCCCGCTAAAAGACCTTTTCAAATAAACAATATATAACGCCCCATAACATTATTGATTAAAATTACACATTACCATTCGTTTTGTTCCCTAACATTATTTTGCTTAAATTGTAGGTGCTTAATAATTATGTTTTGTTCTTTTTTTTCATATTTGTATGGAAATTTTAAGAATCACATGAGATGAAAATTCGAACTTGCATAGTTATGATTTTTTTTCATTACGGACGAAGTCGATTGATATGTTGAATGGCATTAACTCCGCTTTTAACATTATTTTAGTCATATCTCTGCGGCTGGATCACCTAACAATGGGTTCCTGGTATTTCTGACACAAGTATTTGCACTACATCCTTTCGAACTTCCATAGTTATCCTTTTTCATTACGGACCAGGTCGATTGATTGATTAATTGATTGATTGGGGTTAAACGCCGCTTTAAACATTATTTCAGTCATATCGCGGTGGTTGTCCCAAATAAAGACAACATGTAATAATCATCACTAAATAAAAGCACGTGTAAATTGGTAAACATATTGCTATGGGGCGTTATATTGTTTATACACCCCACAATTGTCAAGTTCAATTTTTAGGAAAATATATATTTAACAGCCATGTAATTCAGAAAAGATGATTTTCTCATGAAACAACTTTCAACATTTTCATTATATAATCCAAGACGTCTTCTTGGTCGACCTGATCCTTTGTCTTTCACCAGTGGGTGGATAATCGTACACCTAAGTGGGATAGCAGCTGGAGGCTAGGAAATGATGTAGTGGAAATACTTGTGTGAGAAATACCAGGAACCTATTGTTAGTTGATCCAGCCGCCGCGACAAGACTGAAATACTGTTAAAAGCGTCGTTAAACCCCGATCAATCAATCAATCGACCTGATTCGTAATGAAAAAAGGATAACTATTGAAGTTCGAATATACATCACATGTGCTTCTCAATATTTCCACAAAAAAGTGAAAACAAGAGCAATGCATAATGATTAAGAACCTACAGTTTAAGCGAAATAATGTTGGGGAATCAAAGCGCATGGTTATGTGTAATTCTAATCAATATTGTTATGGGGCGTTTTATATTGTTTATACACCCCAGAATTGTCTAGTTATAATTTTAGGAAAAACATCTATTCAACAGCTACGTGGTTTAAAAAATAAATATCATACATCAATACATATAACATATTTTATCATATTTTTAATCCAAGTAATCTTCTCGGTCGAACTGATCCGTAATTCTTAGTTCAATTAAATCAATGACAAAAAATGGAAGAGCGGATTGATTATTAGAAAAGGTCTTTTAGCGTGACAGGTTATCTGACCGTGATTACTTTTGAACGTCCGGGTTTGCGAGTTTTTCCTGCTTTTAAAAAATTTTACTACTTTAATGTATTGTACATAGCAAAATGCATGACAATGTATTGCCTTTATTATTCTCTAAGGGTTAAGTTCAAATCTAGAGACAATTTGAATTTTCTTTGAACAGTCATGCGCTTTAAATAATATTTTTTTCACTGTACAACATTTTACCTAAAATTTTTTATAATCTCATACCTAGAAAAGAATGGTTGTCTGATATAATGACAAAAAATAAAAAATCATCACCTCATTATTACACGTGTAAATTGGTAAACATATTGCTATGGGGCGTTATATATAGTTTATACACCCCCCAATTGTCAAGTTCAATTTTTAGGAAAATACATATTTAACAGCCATGTGATTCAGATATGATGATTTTCTCATGAAACAATTTACAACATATTTATCATATAATCCAAGATGTCTTCTCGGTCGACCTGATCCTTTGTCTTTCACAAGTGGGTGGATAATCGTAAACCTAAGTTGGATAGCAGTTATAGGCTAGGAAAGGATGTAGTTGAAGTACTTTTGTGAGAAATACCAGGAACCTATTGTTAGGTGATCCAACCGCCGCGATATGACTGAAATACTCTAAAAAGCGGCGTTAAACCCCAATCAATCAATCAATCAGTCGACCTGGTCCGTAATGAAAAAAGGATAACTATGGTCGTTCGAATTTACATTTCATGTGCTTCCCAATATTTCGATAAAATTGTGAAAACAAGAGTAATGCATAATTATTAAGAACCTACAATTTAAGCGAAATAATTTTAGGGAAGCAAAGCGCATGGTAGTGTGTAATTTTAATCAAAATTGTTATGGGGCGTTATATATTGTTTATACACCCCAGAATTGTCTAGTTATAATTTTAGAAAAACATCTAATCAACAGCTATGTGATTTAAAAATGAATATTATACATCAATACATATAACATATTTAGCATATTTTTAATCCAAGTTATCTTCTCGGTCGAACTGATCCGTAATTCTAAGTTCAATTAAATCAATACCATAAAAATGGAAGAGCGGATTGATTATTAGAAAAGGTCTTCTAGCGGGACAGGTTATCTGACAGTGAAAACTATTGAACGTCAGGGTTTGCGAGTTTTTCCTGCTTTTAAAACATTTTACTACTCTAATGTACTGAACATAATAAAATGAATTGCCTTAATTATTCTCCATGGGGTAAATTCCAATTTAAAGACAATTTTAATTCTCTAAAAACAGTCATGCGCTTTAGAAAATATATTTTTCACTGTACAACATTTAACCTAAAATCTTTATAAACTCATACCTAGAAAAGAATAGGTTTTTCATATAATGACAAAATATAAAAAATCGTCACCGCATTATTAAACGTGTTTATTGGAAAACATATTGCTATGGGGCGTTATATATAGTTTATACACCCCACAATTGTCAAGTTCAAATTTGAGACAAAAATAAATATCTAACAGCCATGTGGTTCAGATATGATGATTTGCTCATGAAACAATTTACAAAATATTTATCATATAATCCAAGAAGTCTTCTCGGTCGACCTGATCCTTTGTCTTTCACCAGTGGGTGGATAATCGCAAACCTAAGTGGGATAGCAGCTGGAGGCTAGGAAAGGATGTAGTGGAAGTACTTTTGTTAGAAATACCAGGAACCTATTGTTAGTTGATCCAACCGCCGCGATATGACTGAAATACTGTTAAAAGCGGCGTTAAACCCAAATCAATCGACCTGGTCCGTAATGAAAAAAGGATTACTACGGAAGTTCGAATTTATTTCACGTGCTTTTCAAAATTTCCATGAAAATGTGAAAACAGGAGCAATGCATAATTATCAAGTACCAACAATTTAAGCGAAATAATTGTTAGGGACTCAAAGCGCATGGTTATGTGTAATTTTAATCAAAATTGTTATTGGGCGTTATATATTGTTTATACACCCCATGATTGTCTAGTTATAATGTTAGGAAAAACATCTATTCAACAGCTATGTGATTTAAAAATGAATTTCATACATCAATACATATAACATGTTTATCATATTTTTAATCCAAGTTATCTTCTCGGTCGACCTGATCCGTAATTTCTTTGTTCAATTAAATCAATGACAAAAAATGTGAAGAGCGGATTGATTTTTAGAAAAGGTCTTTTAGCGGGACAGGTTATCTGACAGTGATGACTTTTGAACGTCCGGGTTTGCGAGTTTTTCCTGCTTTTAAAACATTTTACTACTTTAATGTACTGTACATAGCAAAATGCATCGACGATGTATTGCC
Organism: Fragum fragum; assembly: GCA_946902895.1. Taxonomy (NCBI): domain Eukaryota; kingdom Metazoa; phylum Mollusca; class Bivalvia; order Cardiida; family Cardiidae; genus Fragum; species Fragum fragum. Next base: position 29,634,587 of record OX336370.1, on the reverse strand, counting down.
TTAATTATTTTCCAAGGGATAAGTTCAAATTTAAAGACAGTTTTAATTCTATTAAAACAGTCATGCGCTTTAAATAAAATATTTTTTCTCTGTACAACATTTAACCTAAAATCTCTATAATCTCATACCTAGAAAAGAATGGTTGTCTGATATAATGACAAAATATAAAACATCATCACCTCATTATTACACGTGTAATTTGTTAAACAAATTGCTATGGGGCGTTATGTATAGTTTATACACCCCACAATTGTCAAGTTCAAATTTAAGACAAAAATAAATATCTAACAGCCATGTGGTTCAGATATGATGATTTGCTCATGAAACAATTTACAAAATATTTACATAATGCAAGATGTCTTCTCGGTCGACCTGATCCTTTGTCTTTCACCAGTGGGTGGATAATCGTAAACCTAAGTGGGCTAGCAGTTGTAGGCTAGGAAAGGATGTAGTGGAAGTACTTTTGTGAGAAATACCAGGAACCCATTGTAAGGTGATCCAACCGCCGCGATATGACTGAAATACTGTTAAAAGCGGCGTTAAACCCTAATCAATCGACCTGGTCCGTAATGAAAAAAGGATAACAATGGAAGTTCGAATTTACATGTTATGTGCTTCTCAAAAGTTCCATAAAAATTGAAAACAAGAGCAATGCATAATTATTAAGTACCTACAAATTAAGCGAAACAATGTTAGGGACTCAAAGCGCATGGTTATGTGTAATTTTAATCAAAATTGTTATGGGGCGTTATATATTGTTTATACACCCCATAATTGTCTAGTTATAATATTAGAAAAAACATCTATTTAACAGCTATGTGATTTAAAAATGAATATCTTACATCAATACAAATAACATATTTATCATATTTTTAATCCAAGTTATCTTCGCGGTCGACCTGATCCGTAACTTTTATTTCAATAAAATCATTGACAAAAAATGGAAGAGCGGATTGATTATTGGAAAAGGTCTTTTAGCAGGATGGTTATCTGACAGTGATGACTTTTGAACGTCCGGGTTTGCGAGTTTTTCCTGCTTTTAAAACATTTTACTACTTTAATGTACTGTACATAGCAAAATGCATCGACGATGTATTGCCATAATTATTCTCCAAGGGTTAAGTTCAAATTTAAAGACAATTTTACATCTCTTAAAACAGTCATGCGCTTTAAATAAAAATATTTTTTCACTGTACAACATTTAACCTAAAATCTTTATAATCTCATATCTAGAAAAGAATGGTTGTCTGATATAATGACAAAATATAAAAAATCATCACCTCATTATTAAACATGTAAATTGGTAAACATATTGCTATGGGGCGTTATATATAGTTTATACACCCCACAATTGTCAAGTTCAAATTTTAGGAAAATATATTTTTAACAGCCATGTTAATCAGAAATGATGATTTTCTCATGAAACAATTTACAACATATTAATCATATAATCCAGGATGTCATCTCGGTCGACCTGATCCTTTGTCTTTCACCAGTGGGTGGATAATCGTAAACCTAAGTGGGATAGCAGCTGGAGGCTAGGAAAGGATGTAGTGGAAGTACTTTTGTGAGAAATACCAGGAACCCATTGTAAGGTGATCCAGCCGCCGCGATATGACTGAAAAACTGTTAAAAGCGGTGTTGAACCCCAATCAATCAATCGACCTGGTCCGTAATGAAAAAGGGATAACTATGGTCGTTCGAATTAACATCTCATGTGCTTCTCAAAAGTTCCATAAAAATGTGAAAACAAGAGCAATGCATAATTATAAAGAACCTTCAATTTAAGCGAAATAATGTTAGGGAAGCAAAGCGCATGGTAGTGTGTAATTTTAATCAAAATTGTTATGGGGCGTTTTATATTGATTATACACCCCAGAATTGTCTAGTTATAATTTTAGGAAAAACATCTATTCAACAGCTATGTGATTTTAAAATGAATATCATACATCAATACATATAACATATTTATCAAATTTTTAATCCAAGTTATCTTCTCGGTAGACCTGATCCGTAATTCTTAGTTCAATTAAATCAATGACAAAAAATGGAAGAGCAGATTGATTATTGTAAAAGGTCTTTTAGCGGGATGGTTATCTGACAGTGATGACTTTTGAACGTCCGGGTTTGCGAGTTTTTCCTGCTTTTAAAAAATTTTACTACTTTAATGTACTGTACATAGCAAAATGCATCGACGATGTATTGCCATAATTATTCTCCAAGGGTTAAGTTCAAATTTAAAGACAATTTTAATTCTCTTAAAACAGTCATGCGCTTTAAATAAAATATTTTTTTCACTGTACAACATTTAACCTAAAATCTTTATAATCTCATATCTAGAAAAGAATGGTTGTCTGATATAATGACAAAATATAACAATCATCACCTTATTATTACACGTGTAAATGGGTAATTATACTGCTATGGGGCGTTATATATAGTTTATACACCCCTCAATTGTCAAGTTCAAATTTTAGGAAAATGTATATTTAACAGGCATGTGATTCAGAAATGATGATTATCTCATGAAACAATGTACAGCATATTTATTATTTAATCCAAGATATCTTCTCGGTCGATCTGATCCTATGTCTTTCACCAGTGGATAGATAATCGTAAACCTAAGTGGGATAGCAGCTGGAGGCTAGGAAAAGATGTAGTGGTAGTACTTTTGTGAGAATTGTTAGGTGATACAGCCGCCTCGATATGAGTGAGATACTGTTTAAAGCGGCGTTAAACCCCAATCAATCAATCGACCTGGTCCGTAATGAAAAAAGGATAACTATAGCGCAATATTAAAGTGACTTACATTATGTTAGATGAATCTATCATAGAAGGAGTTGATATTTGATACCAAAGTTCGCGTATTATTAAAAAGTGATGATCTTTTTTATCTGTTTTAATTATATGAGACAATCATTCTTTTCTGGGTATGAGATTATAAAGATATTGTGTTTAATGTATTGCATTGAAAAAGAAAGATGTGTTTGTGCACAATCAATGCCCCCGCAACAGGAGTAAACGTTTGACATTGGTTTGTGACCTTAACCTTGTCACATGACATTTACATAAGGAGATGCGTTTTATAGAGTTGAGCATTTTATCTTGAATAACCTGGTAGTAATTGGCAATGTTAAGTTTTTCTGATAATTTCTTCAGACAGACAGACCGACAGACAGAAAGACGGACAACGGTAAAACATTATGCCCCGATCTTTTGATTCGGGGGCATAAAATGATTTAAAACTCGACTCTTTTTAAGAAATTATAAATCGTCTTTAAATTTTGTCTAGATATCTCGGGGCGTATAAACTATGTAAAACGCACCATTATAATTAATTACCAATAATTAGTAGCCAAGTGCAATCCTCAAAGTAATAGACAATTTATAGATATAACTGCTATAAATGATGCGATTGTAGCTTGAAAATTGCGGGGTGTATAAATTACATTACGCCCCTTTACAATTTGTACCTCAAATGGACTCCTTTCCGGATATGAGATTATGAAGAATTGAAATCGTCTTTAAATTTGAACTTAAATTGTTGAGCGTATAAAGCATTAAAAACGTACATTTGTTAATAATTACCATTAGTTAGTTACTAAGTGCAATGAACGGACAATTTATAGATTAGATTGTCTGTAATGATGCATTTTTGAATTTCTATCGACATCTCAGTCAAAAAATACCATTGATCCCGGTTGTCAATAATGTTAATAATGTAAGCTAAGCCTTTCTTTTATCCTTCTGGAATAATCAAAGCAAAAGCTCATCGGTGTATTAGGCTATGCACAGAACGTGAAAGTGGAAGGGTTTGTCTGAATATTAAATATTTTTTAAGAAGGAAAGACTCACAAACCCGACATTTAAAAACTTTTTGCTGTTTTGTAATCCGTCCCGCTAAAAAAAAACCTTTACAAATAATCGATTTCGATCTTCCATTTTTTGGTTATTCATTTCACTGAAGTATGAATAACACCATATAAAAGTGACTGGCATCATGTTAGATTTGTCTATCATATTAGGAAATACTATTGGATGAAATGCGGTTGATTGGTAATTAAGGTATGTATCATATTCTTAAAATTTACTCATTACTCTGCGCTATGCCTTCCTTGCGTTATTTCTTATACATGGTAGGTTCTGAATAATTACGTAATGTATTTTTTTTCTCATCACAGTCTTTATTATATGCCTTTCGGATGAAATGTTAAACCAATTACCAATGTGGGGTGCTCTTCATCGAGTACGATAAATTCAGACGGAGCTCTCAATAGTTTCGTCCTGTGTACTTGCACTTTTACCGTAATAATTATTCATCTTCTTGGCCGTCGGCTACATGGGCATATGCTTTCGGCCAGGTAATAGTCTGCGTTTGCATTAAGGAATATTTCTGATAATACTAAACATTATCCCTTGAAACTTGGAATAAATGTTCACTAACAATAGAGCAATTTAAATGCAATTTATGAGATATAATGAAACCTTTTTGAATCAAATTCTCTTTCAATCGCCTTGAGCACCCCGAGTGTCGGCATCTGTATGCATTGCTCTTGTTTTCAATTTTTATGGAAAAATTTGGAATGCATAAACATGTATTATGTAACCTCGAACTTCAAACCAAAGTTATCCTTTTTTCATTACGGATCAAGTCGACCGGGAAGACATCTTCGATTATAATGACAAACATGTTATATTTATTGTTGTGTAGGAAAATCATATTTTCTAAATCAAAGCAGTTGATTAGATTTTTTCCCTAAAATTTGAACTTGACAATTGTGGGGTGTATAAACTATATATAACGCCCCATAACAATAAATATATCAAAATCCACGTATTATAATCAAGTAATGAATGTTTTACATTTTGTAGTCATATGAGACAACCATTCCATTCTTGGTATGAGATTATAAAGTTTTTATGTTTTATCTATTTAGGTGAAATAAAATGATTCAAAACACATGACTGTTTTTTTAACAATTCAAATCGTTTTTAAATTTGAACTAAAATTGTAGGTCGTATAAACTTTTTAAAACATACTATATCTTTTTTATTTAACCAATAGTTTGTTCCCAAGTGCAATCAAAGAAATAATTGACATTAATGTGGAATGGTTTGTCTGAATTTTCAAAAGTGATCACTCTCTGAAAGACCTTTTCAAATAATAATTTCGCTCTTCATTTTTTCGTTATTAATTTCAATTGGACTAAGAATGGGGAAATATGTACATGACTGGCATCATAACAGATGTGTTTATCATATGAGGAATTGTTAGTGGATTATATAAGGGTGATGGGTTATTGGTTTATATTTCACATTCTAAAATTTAGACATACTCTACGCTATGCTTCCTTAAGGTTTATTTCGCGTAAATGATGTATTTTGTCATGTTAGACATAACCATTTCAATTTGAGCCGTGTGACTGTTTATTAGATTTTTTATAATTAATTCAAACTGGAAAACTGAGAAAGGTTTATAAAATACGAATTTGAACTTCCAAAATTATCCTATTTGCATTATGAATAACATATAACTGCAGATACATCTGAGATTGTAATGACAAATATGTTATATGTATTGTTGTATGAGAACAAAGTTTTATTTCAGGCATACCGCCGTTTGAATTTTTCTTTGGATTTGGACTAGAAAATTGTGGGGCGTATAAACAAGTAATCAATACACATATATTACCATTGGAGATAAATGTTCTATCCTTCACAGGTTTGATATTACAAAATATTACCTATGGTATGTTTTTATGGGTATTCCGAAACTAGGATAACAATTCTATCCTGGTTAGACTATGCACGCTCTTCAGGGTAGATATTTTTCGCTCTATCCTTATCAACGATACGAGTGACAAGTCGTCGGTGCGCGAAACAAATACAGTTTTTCCGAGTATCTTTTGCAAGAAAATGAAATTGGAAATGGTTTTGTTTCTGTTTGGACTGGGATTAATGCCACTTTTAGCAGTATACAAAACCTTCAAACCGTATCTATACAAGAAAAATCACCAGAAAAGAAAACCAAACCAAGAAAACTTAAATCATAAGAAATCCCATCCTTCCATACTAAATTGTAATTATACATATTACACGTACTACGCTGACAAAGACTTTCCTCAGAATGCAAACTTCAAAAGTCGCGTGACCAAAGTGGTTTGATTGATTGAATGGGGTTTAACGCCATTATAATCATTATTTCAGTCATATCGCGACGACTATAGAACCTAACCATGAATTCCCGGTATTTCTCACACCGGTACTACCACTAAATTCTTTCCGAGCCTCCAGCTGCTCATCTTAGGCTTAGGCTGACGTTTATCAACTCATTGGCCGGAGGCTAATGTCGAAATTGATATCTGCCGCCAACGGGGATGAAATCCTCGATCTCATGATTGTAGGTCCGATGCGCTATCAACTGTGCTATAGCCCTGCCTAAAAATTGAATGGCCCGTGGTTTACTTCACCTATAATCTTTATAATAAGTCATTGTCCATTTATTCTATATACCTAAGTTGCAACTGTGGGGGTTTGGTTGAGACAAAAGGAAAAGTTGAACTGTCTTTTGGTAGCCAATTGACCTTTTTAAATAATTAACTTCTCTTCTTAAACGTTTTTATTTCATCAACGTATGAAACAACATAATCAAAGTGTCGTACGCACTGTAATTGGTCGTCACTGAGAAATTGGACATATCGTTGCATTTCGACTTAAGAATTATGGTAAAACAAATTTAATTTCTACTTAATTCACAACACGTAGGTTCTATCCTAGTGTACGATATTTCCGTGAATGTAAATTAGAACTGATATTATTTTACACGAACGTATGACCTTGATGCAACATGGGTACCGACAAATTAGCAACTTTTTGTGAAAACTTGATTTTTAAAAATTCTCGATTGTTAAATAGTCATGGTTAGATCATCCCTGCAAGCTTTTTTTATAAAGCCAAAACAGAAAAATTATGGAAATATGATAACTAAAGTTTAAGAGCAAATGCTGACAGCAGATTCATGAAATTTCAAAACGCTCTCTTTTTCTGGGCTAAAATTAACAAAATTCCTAAACAGCACTGATTATAATCAAAGGAAAAATCAATTGATACTATTCTTTGGGCGAATTCTTTAGACAGCTTGAAAACATAAATCAAATTTTCTCTCCAGCAGAACTTTCAGTACTTTGATTAACTTAGGGCTGAAAAATAACTGAGTGGCAGTATCATCTATGTTTACATCTCGATATGATTGAAAGAATGGGTTGGTTAGAGGCGTTCATCCTTGAAGTATGCATCTTTAAAGCGTGTGACCGTCCAGTTTTCCTTTACTCCTTTTGATAATTCTTAACTTGTAAAATGAAATGATTTTTCTTCTGTTTTCCACTTGGATAAAAAAAGTATTTTTAAAACGAAACGTAAACAAAAAAACTTAAAAATAATCAAATCTGCCAATTAACGCACATTTGCTGGCAATGTAATTTGTTTGTTTGAATGGGGTTTAGCGCCTTTTTTAACTGTCATATCGCGGCGCCTGGAGAACCTAACCATGCATTCCCTGCATATCTCACACTGGTATAGGCTGATTTTATTGACCTGATCCTGACCTTTATGCAGACATATATAAAAATCTCATGAATACGAATCCGATTACACTTCGACAATATTGTTAATATTCGCAAACGTTACAGAAGTCCTAGATTAAAATAATTTACATTAGCTGTAATGTGAATGTGTACACTTTTTAAAACCGCCTGTATGTTAAATAGTAGTCCCGAGTTCGAAATATTGTGTAGCTATTGTTTTTCTAAATATTTTACAAAACCGTCTCCATATGACCAAAGTTATTTTGGTAGAATGTAAAACTCCATTTGAACAATAAATATTTTTCAAAATATGTTACATGTATTTTACCAACACATGTCACGAAGGACCTAGAACCAGCCACAATCAAAACGAATTTCGTGGAATTTACTTTTCTTATCTTAGCTGTTACTGTTTTATTTGCATTCATGTTTTGTAGTGTAAAGAGATAAATAATAGTATAAATGAATAAAAATAACTTATAATTGAGGCCATCTGACAGAATAGATAAAAAGTAAATACAGCTAGAAAGCTAATTTAAGATTAATATTAGGTCTTACATGGTGGAATCTATTGAAATTACAAAGGATTTTTAAATAAAAAATATACGAATATGATTTGTTTACATTTAGAACATGCACTTTTCCATTCATTTACATCTTTATGTTCTAATCTACAAACCCGTTACGCTGTGACGACGATGCGATTTCTACAATAGAGATAATTCGTCGAATAGAAAACAAACCCGATATTTATCCAGTGGGTTCCAAAGGCGGCACGTGCTATGTTGGAGGAGAATTGTAGAACTTTAATTTAATCAAATAAATGGAGACAGGATCAGGATAAATCTTATCCACTTTACTATCAATACAACCTTTCCGAGCCTCCATACCATGTAGATTTGCGATTATCCAACCACTTGTTAGAGAGAAATGTCTGAGGGTATTTTAGCCGAGACCGGGATCAAACCCTGGACCCGGTGACTGAGAGTTTGAGGCAGTATCAACTTTGGCCGCAGCCGTTTGCAATTCGAAGCTGAATGTATTTCATGATTCAGCATAATTATGTCGGATATAAGCAATGTAAAAAGGTTTGGAACTTCGAACAAAATGTTAAACTAAGTTAAAGCTACCTTTAACCATTAGACAGATCTTCAAAAGACAAACAATCTCACAACTTTTAAGCCTACATATTTATGACTGTCAGATAGGGATTTACAAATTCGCACTTCTGAAATTATATAACGCCCCTTAATTCAGGAAACTAATGAATTGTAACTTCGTGTAATCACCGAATTAACAGGTCGTGGAAATCATTACATAGTCCTTCACATACGGATTCGATCGGACTATCTATCGACAGCTTTGACAAAAATCAATCATGAACATTTTTTTATTGTTTTGTTAATTCACGATTCCATCTTAAGGATTCAATTTGACGTTTATTAATCTATATTTTGTAAGATGTAAGACGCTGTATATTTAACCTCATAATTACAAGACAAGTGAGTGCTCATACGGAGGGGGGGATAGTAAATCTTAATGCGCCTAGGCCCATTTCTTAAATACAGGGTCTTAACTTTTCGAACAATGAAAATGTTTCTTTTTGATACCATCTTCCAGGGATATCTATGCAGCATATGTTAAAGTTTAAAACTTGGATTTATAGTCTTTTTCTACGCCTTGCGTAATCAAACGACTTTACACTTTAGCCCCCGATCATTGAATTGCAAGTTGGCTGGTAACATACAGCGCACATGGCAGCAACAGCACGTTGGTTTACAACCCTAACAAGTATCCATTTATACACCTGGCATACGAGAAACAATGTGGAGTAAGTTTTTTGCTCAGAAAAATGCTCACAGTCCGGCCGGGACTCGAACCCGGGACCCTCCGATCCAAAGTTCCGTGTCCTACTACAAGACCACGGAGCTTCACATAAGAGCGTTTGATACTTTTTTCAAAATATACATGTATACGAATAGTCTCAAAAACGGAATTTCAAGTTATTTCTGAAAAAAACAAGAGCCGTCAAGGACGGGTTCTGCTCCCCGAATATAGCCCTGTCACAAAAATTATAAAATAAAGAGGGAAAAGGGTTCGAACGGACCGACAGACGCAGATGCGGCTGTACACTCGCTATATTACAAACTTGCTATTTTTTTACGTACATCCTTGAGCTGTGGCCTTGACCTTTGGGATATTTAAAAATCACATTAGAGAACAATTGTGCAAAGTTAATTCGAAATCAATACAAACTTTTAGGAGCTTTGTTCCAGACATGCTTTATTTCAATGTTTGACCGAAAGCTATACCCTTGCTGAAAGACGGACGGACAGTCAGACGGTCGGGCGAAAAAAGGAAGGACAGACGGACGGACAGACAGACGAAGCATGGGATATATTCAACATTCGGGAAACATAACAATAACAACAACAAACCAATTTTAATTAGAAAATGTTTTGTTTGGATGGGGTTTAACGATATTTTCAACAGTATTTCAGTCATATCGCGGCAGATCAATCATTTAACCACGGATTTCTGGTACTTCTCACACCATTCTTGCAACTACATCCTTACCGAGCCTCCAGCCGCTCATACGATTGTTCATTCATTGGTTTGAGGCAAACGTCGGAAAAGATATTCGCCGCGACCGGCGAATGAACCCTCGACCTAATGATTAGGAGTCCTACGCGCTACCAACTGCGCTATGACCGAGGCCCTCAATTAGAAAGTAAAGTTTAATACTAAGGTAAAATGGACCTTCTTAATTTAATAAGATTTTCGAAGGAATAAAGCTGCAAAAAATTGCAGCGTGTGAATGAACAAATTCTTCGCTGTCAGAACATTCCCGACTTTAAAATCTTTAGGCCGCCGTCATAGCGCAATTGGTAGCGCGTTGGACTGTCAATCTAGAGGTCCCGGGTTCGATACCCGACGGCGGCACTCACCCTTTCCAACTATTTATCTCTCACCAATGGGTCGATAATCGTAGACCTGTGTGGGATAGCAGCTGGAGGCTAGGAGAGGATGTAATGGTAGTACTGGTGTGAGAAATACCAGGATTCCATTGCTAGGTGCTCCAGCCGCCGCGATATAACTGAAAGATTGTTGAAAGCGGCGTAAAACCCCATTTAAACAAACAAACTTTAAAACTCATTTTGTATGATGACGCATATAGTCATGTATTAAGATAGCATCTTAATTGATATATATATATATATATATATATATATATTAATCAGTTTATAACACCAAACAAATAAAAAATAACAATAAAAGAATAAACTGAGAACAAGTTTGAAGCTTGTACAGTCCGCGCTGTCAGGTCGGGGTTAAAACTTTTCGAACTTCCCGAAATAATCCCTTAAGATGTACGTATTAGCTACATCCAAGATAACAAGGATTGTCGTATTGTATTTATCGTTCTGCGGAATCATCGCATTATTAAAAGTATTGACTTACTTGTCTTTTGATTTGAACTAGAAAAATTTAGGTCGTAAAATATGTAAACAACGCCACTTGATTACCAAGCACAAAACAAAAAATGAAAACAACAAAGAATATTTAATACAGCTATTAATTTGATAATGTTTTTATTTATTCATTTTGAAGTGTATATGGGCAGCCCAGGTAAATGAGAAACCATCGACTCTTGCAGCTCATTTATTAGTCAAGGAGAGAGAACATGCGGGAATGCTAATATAGTTGGTATAATACTACATCTAGCCAACTGTCATTTAGTATCTTTACTTCAGAGATCAAAATAGAATCAAAGTACTGAAAGTACTGTAAGCTAGCAAAGCATGGTTGGATTCAGAAAATCTTTTCCTTGTTGGATAGAAAACATTGTGGACATTGAAGAAATTGCTTGTTACAAGCAGTTTCTTCATTGTCCTCAATGTTTTACAAAGCTTTTTTTCTTTAGATGCTTGAAATCTGAATTGAGTGGGAATAGGTTAAAAGCATGCCTTTTACAGAGTTCTTTACAATTTGAATAGAGTTTGCAATATATCTGAAATTCAAAAGAACTACTTTTTATGGCGTAGGCATTTAACGGATTTAGTGGTTAAGCCTCCAGAGGTAGTTTGCACTTGTTGAACTTTGAGACGACCTCAAAATTTTGTCTGTTAACTTAAGCTATCAAAGCTGACGCTTTGCTCGCTAAAAACAAAGAAAGAATCCTCTCGATTTAAAAAATCTCCCAAAGACTAAAATCATTGCGCCTGATATTAGCTCGCAAAATACCCACTGTCCGACCAGGATTGAAACTTTTCGAAACTGTATGCATGTTGAGTGGCAAACCTTAATTAGGTGACATCTAAGGTTAATTTATAAAGATATAGACTCTATATTCAATTTTCCTTAATAAAGAATATATACATTGTATCATGATTCAATTTTGAATTGTAAAAAGCCTGTCAGTTAGGCTTTTAATTCTTGTATCTTTGAAAAGGAAAAAATGTGGAGCATATAAAAGAGTATTTGTATATAACATCCCATAAACACTAAACATTAATTTAAACATAGTGCGAGCGAGGAAAAAATGGGAATTTTAAATGTCAGGACATCGTGAGATTTAACGCGAACAATCGACAAAACCTGTTAATGCACCATGCAAATCATTCTTTTTATCTTTAATTATTCTAATATGCCACGGCCAGTGGTAGCGCGTAGGACTCCTAGTCATAGAGTTCCGGGTTCGATCTCGGCCGCGGTGAATATCTTTTCCGAATTCGGACATTTGTAACCCACCTATGGGTGGATATTCGTAATCCTAAGCAGGATGAGCAGCTTGATACTCGGAAAGGATGAAGTGGTAGTACTAGGAGAGAAATACCAGGAATCCTTGGTTAGGTGCTCCAGCCGCTGTGATATGACTGAAATACTGTTAAAAGTGGCGTTAATCCCCATTCAATCACCCAATCATTTATATGAAAAATAAATGTCGGGTGTAACCATTCCCACACAATGGAATTGTAGACAAGTCCAAATTCATAGAAGTTGTAGAAGACAATCTAAAGTTGCTGAAATCTTTAAAATCTTCATAGAAAACATTGTTTATATTTAAGAATTTGTTTGTAACAAGCAATTTCTTCATTTTCCACAGTGTTTTCCAAAGATTTCATATTGAGGGGCGTTTAGATGAGTCATTGTGTGGGAATGGGTTAAAAGGCAGTGTATGTAATGCATCTAACCAAACAATGTGCAGTATTAATAGAGAGACCAGAATAGTTGTGTTTGGATCTTTAGCCCTTTGCACTTAATGAATCAATATCATTGGCTAAATAATGTGAATATGCGATTTATTGACTGCCTGTGCTTTGCTGATATATTGCGATTATGTAAGATGGTAAGGGTTATCAATCGATCCTGGCGGGTTGTGAATGTGTCAGTCATTGACTCACCTTGTGACTGGCAGACGTTATAGACAGGACTTCTGCCATTCGTCCCATAGATACAACTCGTTGCATTTGAGTAAAACATCGAAAAAAAAGTCTCACTTTTATCAATTTTTTAATGAATAACTAAGTGACCATCCTTGCACGCGAATCCTGAAATTCAGAACGTACGTAATTTGGTTCAAAGGATTTGTAAATGATCGTAGGTAAGACATCAGTATGACAGATTTAACTTTTTCTGGACGAAGCAATGAAAAACATATTGCACATCCACACGCTCAATAATTTTCGACATCAAAAGTAAAAAGGACATTTTACAAGACCTGTGTAACTTTAAGTTTTATGCTAGTAATCTTCGTTGATTTATCGTAGCCACCATAGCATTTGCTAATATGAGCGATTCCCTCAGAGGGTTGTTAGCTGTAACAGGGGATAGGGAAAGGATCTTGGAGCTCCGTCTGGTTCTATAGATGCTTAGTGTATAACAACGTCGCAAGGGGGCTCGATTCAATGACTCACCCGAAAAAACAAATTAGTTTGTTAATTTGGTAAGCTCAGCGCTCGAAACTTCGATCTAAAGGTTTGAATTCAAGTGCTATGCCACTTGAGATAATCGATCTGACATGCTGATAGCAGGTAAACTGTCGTAAATTAATCAAGTAAGATATATAGTTCTTGTGCTTTGTTCTCTCCTTCTTCCGACCTATCCCCTCGTGAAAATTCATTTTATAGCATGTATACTTTCAAGCATTAGCTACGGACAATAATTGAAGTTACTTAGAATTTAATAATTGGGGTGATTGTTTGTCATCTTATCTATTCAAACGTGAAGTTTTAGAAGTAAACAGATACTATACTTTCTTCGGATTAACTGTAAGTCAGAATGAAATAAAGAGAAATACCCCACTCCCCCCCCCCCACCAAAAAAGCTAGTATGGATTATGGTTCTCGTGAACTGCACTTTTAAACATCGGATTTTATCCAGTTATTAGTCCCTCGCCAAAGCGCAGTTTATAGCTCGAAGGACTCCAAACCCCTCGTGATTTAGGTTCGTCCCCCGGCCGCGGCGGTCTTCCACAAACCCGGAAAATAATTATGAATCTATGTTGGACAAGCAGTATCAGTATCGGAAATATATTGTGTTAGTACCAGTGTACTGAGAGATGCCAGGAAAGCTCAATCCGCCGCGAGTGTTAAAAGTGGTGTAAAACCCAATTTAACATAAGATGGACATACAGACAGTTCTACAATTGGTTGGTTGATTGATTGATTGAATGGGGTTTAACGCCACCTTTAACAGTATTTCAGTCATATCGCGGCGGCAGGAACACCTAACAATGGATATCTGGTATTTCTCATACAAGTACTACGACTAAATCCTTTCCTAGCCTCATGCTGCCATCCCTCTTAAGTTTACGATTATCCAACCATTTGTGAGAGACAAATGTCGGAAAGGATATGTGCCGCCGCCGGGGATCGAACCCATTACATCCCATTATTGTAGATTAGGACTCTTATACGCTACCAACTGCGCTATTACGGCGACAGTTCTACAAATGGATTCATACTATCAAAATATCTCAACATATGAAAGTATTTGAAGGACAAAAGCCGTCAGAGACGGATTATGCTCCCCGAATCAGGCTTTTGTCACAAAACTGTTTGCCATGACAAAAAACTTCTTATTGAATGCAACTAAAGTTTGAGAGTTCAGTTCACAAGAATATGGAAGTTTGACAAAAATTGAAGGAATCTGTTTGGCTTCACAGGCCTGATTCTAGTAAAGTTCAATATTATTATATGGTAAAGGGTTAAATATTTTACCTTGACCATCAAAGTTATCAATGAAATATATCTCCATACAAAAAATGAAGACTAACTTGAGTAGTCTTGCAGAAACAATAGACTGATTTATTTTAGAGTAGGAAATATACCAAATATAAAGATTGCAATCAGTTAGCAGTTAGAATTTGACCTTGACCTTGACCAAGAACTTTATGTAAGTTTCTGCTGAAAGGTCTTGTCACAAGTAATAAACATATGAAAAATGCTTAATATGATGGCTATTTCACTTACCATTGCAAAATTGTGGCCAATTTTAAAGTTTAAATTTCCCAAATTTTGACCTTTGAGAAATGACCTTGACCTTGAATGATGACCTTGAACTTGGTACCAACTGAAAGGGTTTGTCACAAGCAATGCAAATGTGAAATATGAAGACTTCATCTATAACCAAACAAAATTTATTGCCAATTTTAGTTTTTCCGATGACGCATTTTTAAACGAAAATTCCGGTTAGTTAAGGTCAGGGGGATCTGATTTGCTACTCAAATATGAAATTTCATGAAATTCTAACAATCAGTCTTGGAGAAATTGGCGAAAAACTAGTTTTTACATTAAGGCTTCTTTTTCCATGACACAGCCTTGAAATAAGAAAAATTAAAAAAAAAGTGTCTTTGAAATTTCATAGGAAGATTATATATGAAGTTTCGTCCAATTAGGCCCAGGGGTTGCTGAGACGGCCGGCCGGAAGGAAGGACGGAAGGACGGACGGACGGACGGACGGACGCACAGGCCGACCACTATATGCTCCCCCCCATACAATTTTTTCGGGGAGCATAATTAATGTAAGGAATCAAGCGAATCGTTGTGAATTCATTGCTTAAATTGCGTTAAAAACAGTTTTATTAGTACACGAACGGACGGACGGACAGTAACAACAAAATTAAATAAATTCTGTTTGGTGCAGGTGGAAACAATTAATTTATAGTCAACATACGACATAAGCTATGGGGCATTATATATATACAAATATATATGACACATAAGTGGGTTTAGTATTTTCACCACATAAGTGGGTTTAAATCAGAGCGCCCCATATATCGGACAATGTCTATATATATATATATATATATATATATATATATATATATATATATATATATATATATATATATATATATATGACACCTGAACATGCTTTTACAAGATAACTTGATTTTTATCTCAAACTTTGAAATTTCACTTATTTTTCTCCTAAGACTCATTGTTGTTCATACTCGTTGCAATTGTCTAAAAGTAATGTATTGTGTACACGGCATAAGTTTTTTTAGAAAAACAAAACAAACAAATAAAAAACAAAACAAACAAAAGAACACAAATACATAAAACCCAAATAAATACAGATAACATGGCCATAACTTGCCTTCATTCTTGAGGCTTACTTCCATATATCTAAAAGGATGAAGCGATTTTAAAAAGATAATCGCTTAACCCTTTCCTGTTTTGCAAATTTTTAGACCCGTCCAATTTCAAAGATTTTGCAGACGGAAATTTAAAGAGTATTCTATTTGAAAAATAACCATTTGGTAGGGTAGAAAATATTGTGGAAAAAGAAGAAATTGCTTGTTACAAGCAATTTCTTCTTTTTGCACAATGTTTCCTCAATTACATAATCACAGGAACGTAAAAACCAGGGATTAACCAGGAAAAGGATAAAACAGAAACACCTGTTATGGTGTTAAACACTGATGCCAAGTATTCTATCGCTGAACCGTCAAACGAATAAAAAAAAATAACAGGACAAAAACTAATTGCCCCCGATTTGTCGATGCAGCGGCGTAAAAACGCCCAAAGAGAGTTCATCGATCAATCGAAATCAATGGTAGAAAATTATCTTTAAAAATTTGTGTTCGATATTATGAGTAATTAAAACTCAAGTATTTTTGCAGTTTTGTATACACAGCTTATCAATTCAAATTGCATGCAGGTGTTACTCGTGTTAGAATCGAAAGAATAAATCAACATCGTAATGTATTCGCAACTGTCAGATCACTGGAGCGGCCCAACCGGAAGTTAAACTTCAATATGAATCTTTTGTTTTGCAAATAGGTGGTCAGCAGAACGTAACAAAAATAGACTATTTTGTGACCTAAGCGTCGTACCTTCAGCTTGAATGGTCGCTTCGGTGGATGTACACAAAATGTGCAGCGTATAAAATATTTTTTTGTAAAATTTCGATCCGCTGATTGTTCAAGTATCAAGCATATGTTCATCAATTAGTATATATTTTATATGTATCAAGAATTAGAACAAAGTACATCGTATGGGTCTATACATTGTATACTATGTTTTTAGCTAGCAAAGCGTCAGCTTTGATAGCTTAAGTTAACAGACAAATTTTTCAAGTCTACTCAGAGTGCAACAAAGGCAAACTACAACTGAAGGCTTAACCACCAATTTCGTTGAATGCCTACGCCATGAAAAGTAGTTCTTATGAATTTTTGGAATATTGCGAATTCTGCCTGCAAGTGCATCTACTAAGTATTTTATCCCACTTTAGCATATTGTGTTCAAGAGGAGTCACTATGAGCACTATTTTGTATGGCCACATGAATTAACTTTGGTCAAATTGTGGAGAACTCCTCCTAAAGAATGCTATTTAATCAAATCCCACTCAATTCAGCTTTTTACGCATCTCGAGAAAAAAGCTTTGGAAAACAATGTAGACAAGGAAGAAATTGATTGTAACAATCAATTTCGTCAACGTCCATATGTTCTACCCTACAAGACAAAGCTTTTCTGAATTCCACCGACTGAAACTTCTTCAAATTTGAACCAGTCTAAGACTTTGTCATGTTGTAATGGGTTAACTCCTGGTTTACTTTAACCTCGTTTATTCATTTTGATAAATTTTAACAAAGAAAGTTACTAAATGAAACAATGCTTATCTTCCAGTTTTTTTAGTACTTGGATTGCTTTAAGCTATCGGCGTACAAATGTGAAAAGGTCAAGAATCAATCTTTAACATGGTGATGTTCGCTACCAGCTGAATCTGAGTAATTTGTACTTGTTTAATTTTGTC